>JAWPHD010002317.1:0-257500 GCA_037043455.1 Cyrtodaria siliqua
GGCAAGTATTTCGTAAAAAGTTGATATATATTTTTTGTGTAGTGAAATTGTGTACATACTTTCATACTATTTGATTGAAATTATCTTGAACAGCGAATAACGAATGCATTTTGTGATGATTTGAACTCAGAACAGTGAAGAAAGGTGAAAATAGGATAAGGAAAACCCTTCATTGTCATACAGAAAATAATATTAAAACATATATTGCTGTCTTGTCCGTAGCTTGGCAGATACGTAGGGATTACTATGTCCGTCGGTTGTCGACGTCCGTTCGTCTGTCTGTCACAATTTAACATACAAACTGACATTGACCTTAACTTAAAACGCATTTGACCTATGCTCATGAACCATTACATATATCTACATCTTACCTCAAGTAATATCTGTACATATTACCAATGACTCTACCTTTCATTTCAGTAGAAATAAGCCTTTTACAAAAAATAAATAAAAATAAACTAGCTCATAACTTCGCAAAACATCTCATATGGTCACGACAGTGTATTCTGTTCTTCATTTACCAATTATTAAATGTCATTGATATGTCCAATAACTCTAATGACCTTCATTTCAGCAGAGTTATGCCCATTTAATAAAACTTTAATCTGCAAAATATTGACCTGACCTACTCTCATGAACATTTATACAATACCATTTTATCCATTAAGGATTAATTCCAGTTCAATTTACGACGATGATGTTCTTAAGCATATATCTATGTGCATCATTTACTATTTATCATGCTAAGAATGCTTCTACTGTACAATTGCAGCTACTTCCTACTGTCCTCATACGTTCCGCCCAACTGCTGTATTATGTTAATTGGGTACACATGCTATTGTTCGACGACTTAAAAAGTCATGAATCAACCATTTAAACTAGACAGATACACATTTACGTTATATATTTTTCAATTGAGTAATGCAATGCATTATCAAAAGAAAATAGTTTGCATTTCTAATCCGTATCAATATATTTAACTGCCGAAAACATGATTTTGCCAAAGTTACTTTCATTGATCAAAATCCCCCCATTTGTATTTTGACTGCAGCAGACTTAAGTTGTCGTGTTCATTGCTTTTCAGGTGTAATATGTTATTTAAAACAGTTGACTTGACATGCTTGATAAAACAATTACATGGTTAGTAACTTAGCTTTTGAGTTGTATTTTGGCTCGCATCGAAAAGTGATAAATACTTGCAAGAGGCCCGCATTTATCTTTTTTTTTGCAATCGCGCTAAATATACAGTTGATATTCTAAGTTACTAACCATGTAAATAGTATGTACTGGATTTCTAAATTACAAAAACGACCTTATAAGCACCGTTTTAATTCCTATTCTAGTGTATGTAGTGCTACACGCATATTCAAAGTTCTTGTAATTCCGGTGAAGAACAACTTAAATACTATCGTGCTACCGCTTATGAAACCGCTGGGAAGAATTCCTTGTGGTCAACGATAGATTCTTGATAAAATAAGCGTCCAGTTGTATCTATATGTACTTATGACTTTTCCGCTTATGACTTTTGCACTGTATATACAACATTAACCACACAATTTTCACTTTACGCCCAAGCACACAGGTATCTCCCCGATTCGATATTCCATTTAAAAAAGCAAGCTAATTGAGAAGTTGTTGTTGTTGTTCAAAAGAATCCTTGAATGAACACTACCACCACTATCGTAATTTGAACACTACCACCACTATCGTAATTTTTTGAAATATTTAGTATTGAACTATTGTTTTATATTTATGCAAAGGTAACTGGCTATCATTGTAAAGGAACTAGATATCACTGTCAACAAATGTTAAATACATGTTAAAACGTTTGTTTACAACCAAGATTCATTTATAAACCGCTTGCATCTTTACTTGTTTTTGAGTCACCTGCGTAGCATGGCAGGCACTTAGGTCTCATTTTAACTTAACCATAACAAGAAAAGTATTTCACCTGTGTTTATGAAACATAACGCACATCTTGATTTTACCTTACGGTATACTGTAACACATATCCTATAACTATGGCTGTCATTTTGACAGACTTATGCCCCTTTTCAATTTAACCAAGCTCAAAACTGGCCATAACTTAACAAATATTTGATCTCTGTTTGCGAAACTGCACACACATATTCCTCTAAAAATGTTGTTGCCCCAAATCAATAACTATTTCATTTTCATAAAAACTAAACTCTATATAAAATTCATGAAGTATTTCATTTTGAGACTCTGTAGTTAAATTGTCCAGCACACGACAAGCGACACAAGTGGGACATCCTTCTAGTTTTATTTGACCATCTCCGTACATTTAATTGTTGTTGTTTTTTATGTGACTATCTTAATATCGTTATTCAGCTTGAGTGCCTTACTTTACTTATATATTTCTTATTCCTTTATCCTTTATTTAGGTAAACATCTTGATAAACTTGATACTAGAGTAAGTCAGCTACAAAAAATAGCTACAAAAAAGTGGAATCCTGATCGGTATCTTTATAAATCCATCTTTCGTTTTTTACAATATCTGTAGAAATTGTCAATATTGCATAGATGATGATCAAACATTCTCAATATTCCATATCTGTTGTAACCGACTAACCAAACATTCCTATTAGTAATATTTCTAAATTTTTAACCTGATATTTTCAATTAAAAAATATTGACATTTATGTCTAGATCTTTATATATGTTTTTTTCCCACTTAAACTTATCTTCTAGTAGCACTTAGATGACAGAACAATATAGCTCGCCCACGTACTGGATTCCATTTTTGAACGACCAACTTGTTTGTATTTATATATACACGAGCATCTCTGTGTTTTACATATATTGCCTATTAATGCTGTTTTGTTTGTTAGAGAATAGTTCATGTCGGGGTTTATTTATTTACACTGTCCCGTTTTATTGGGATGACAGAAGAATAAGTGTGAGATATAATAATAATAATAATCATAATAATAAATTCTTTATTTCATGAAGGTACAACTCATTAAGATTATACAAACAAATGCACAACACTTATCTTCCATGAGGCCTTCTAATAACAACAGCAACTTATAAACAATAGCAAGTGAATACATGCACGTAACATTAATACTATGTTTCAAGGTGGCATTCAAAACAAGTATTCACTATTAACACAACTTAATTTGAGCAGAACACCTGTTATCTTGAAGTAGAAATAGTTTATAATTGTATTTGAAAGCATACATAGAAACAGAAGTCCGGATTTTTTCTGGGATTGAATTCCAAGTCCGCATGGCAACATAGGTAAAAGATTGTTTTAAATATTCGGATTTAGGTCTAGGATGCTTAATGTCATGTGGAATGCATGATCTTAAATTATATCTGTTATTTTCAGAAAATGTTATTAATTTACTTGTGTATATTGGTGTAAGATTATGAATTGCTATATTAACTATAACACCTACTGGAAATTTATATCTTGTTTCATATGACATCCAATTTAACTCATTGAAAAGATATGCAGAAGGTGTATGCAAAGGTTTTATCAAAATCAAGCGTGCAATGCTTTTTTGTAAAGTAGCAACCTTTGTAAAATTTAATTTAGTACAATTACTCCAGAGGATAGATCCATAATCAAATGTTGGAACTAAATATGCATTATAGAATAGCTTTTACATATCAAATGTCAAATATTTAGATATTCGTCTTAAAAGAGTGAATTTACTCGATATATGATTACAGACTTTGCTAATCTGAACATCCCACTTTAGATGTTGATCTATTGTAATTCCGAGAAGCTTTTGAGAAGACACTGATTGTATCAGGCAATTATCTATCGAAAGCGTGAGTTTTCGAGAATGGTTTATTTTATATTTTGAACCTAAAAGCATACATGTTGTTTTTGTAGGATTTATAACCATGTTATTTATAATGCACCATTTATTTATGTTATTTAAGTCTGTTTGTAATTTATTCTCAATGGACTACTTGTGTCCTGTTAGACAGATATGACTGACACCAACGTATTGTTAAAGTCGAAAAATGATACAAATGCAGTTTGTATAATAGTATCTCATGATCAACCATTTCACCCTAGAACCTGATTTAAGCCCCCAGCGGCCTTTTTTGCCAATGACCGTTCCAAGGCGGCAGCCCTATTGTCAACCTTTGTTTGTGTTTGTGACGTCATATGCCTTTATTCCGTATTAACATTGCCATTCATGTTTGTCGTTTTGCGTGTTTTAGGGTTTACTGCATTTCCTGTTCGACTTTTATACTTATTTTTAATAATGTCAGTTTAGACAATTACACTATGTTATTTGTTTGAAAAATCCTTCCGTTTCTACTATTTGTTTTTTACCTGTCAATATCTATCCTCAGATCCTTAGTGTTTGCCCAAATGTTTCAACAAATCAGTTGCATAAGATTTTTTAAATACGTGCACCAATTATTCATGACGATTTTACTACAAGCGCTCTTAAAAATTACGTGCGCGACCTATATAGAGCCTATCGATACACATGTGGTAATCACTAAGTCGGATAGAGGTTATGCTGAGAATATATACTATTAAGTAATACCCGGTCGGTCGCTCAATTAAATCCCTTACTGTTTCGTAATGTTGAAGGTAACATATAGGCCTTATTTCCTACTGACCGTTCCATATCGGTAATCCTATCTTCACCACTCTTTATGTTTTATATTGTTCTTTTCACTGACATTTTAAATATGCTCAAATTTTGGTTTATGGTGCAGTGAGGACCTACAGTGCCATTGCGTTTGATTGCTGTGGTTTCTTTAGGATCATTTTTCTCATTGCTTCTACATAACTTTTATACTATACTAAAGCACTTCAACTGAACAAATAGTGTATTGTAACAATTTGTTCATAAAACATATATTACTATTATTATTGTTTGACGCCTCCATTACGTCAATGTTATGTTTTGCCTCTAACAATATTAAAGCGTTTTCCACTAACAGCCGTTTGGACAATTATACTATATGGACTTGCCATGAAGTTTTTGAATCACTTTTATCTCTATTAGATAATATTTTTGTCAGGTATTGAACTACCTTTTATAGAAAAAATGTTGGTATCACTATGGGTACGAACTGTGCACCCCTTGTCACAGATTTTTTATTTTGCTGTGAAAGAGATTTCAAGTTGAGTCTTTCACCAGATACCCAGGCAGTTGATATTGAAGTCTTTCATGACACCTCTTGGTATCTGGATGACATAGTGAACATTGACAACCTTTTCTTTTCTACTATGGTTAATAATCTATATCCTAAAGAACTTCAACTTAACAAAGCTGATATCTCTGATACTAGAGCTTCTTTTCTCGGTTTACATCTCTCTTTTGAAAATGGTGAAATAATTAGTAACATCTATGACAAGAGAGATGATTTTAATTTTGATATTGTTAATTATCCCCATTTAGATGGGGATGTTCCTCGAGAAAATCCTTATGTGGTAAATATGTCTCAACTTATTCGTTTATCTAGAGCTTGTAGTCGGGTTGAGGACTTTAATATTCGTAAAATTTGTATAAATAAAAAAAAGCTACTCCAAAAAGTCTACCGTTACCATAAACTTCTTAAAACCTTTCAAAATTGTATTGTCGTAACAATGATCTTCTGTCCAAATACAAAAGTAATTTAAGAACTCTTCTGCGACAAGAACTATCACAATCTGACTTCTATGGTGACGTGATTTACAAACTTTGTAAGAATGTTGGTCATGAACACTATCATGATAACGCCTGCCTTAAGGACGGTGACGTTTAATGTTTGTCTGCAATCTTGTCTTGTCGTGCACTCAATAGTTTATTCTCTTGTTGCTCTGTCTTCTTCCAAGTTATTGAGTACCTTCTTTATGGGCTTTCGAGGCTATTGTGTGTTTTTTTGTATTTATATATACACGAGCATCTCTTTGTTTCACTTTGAGCCTATTAATGCTTCCTTGTTGGTTAGAGAATAGTTTTAATGGTATGACAGTAGGGTAAGTGTGAGGGTCGGGGCACACTAGAACCTGGTTTAGAACCCCAGCGGCCTTTTTTTGCCACTGATCGTTCCAAGGCGTTCGTATTTACTTGTCATTAAGGTTTACTGTGATTTGTTTATGCTTTAATGCATTAAGTCAGTTCTGCATAATTATTATTCGAAATCATTGCAAGTTCGAATATCCACAGGGAATTGACTTACTTTGTTACTAGTAATTTTGGCTTATTAGATTGTGTGGCAATATTTTAAGAATGTAGAAAAGTCATATATACCTATAGATCAGAATAATGTTAACATCTTTTCCCCGAAAATATATTAATACCAGAGCGTGCGTGCACCTTTACGCAGTACCGTATTGTCTGAACTGTTGCAAAACAATAGACATGAAGTTTAGAAATGCGTGTAGTGGTGCATTCACTAGTGTTTGTAATATAATGTACCTGTGTGTTGCCTTTGTTATTTAAAATGCAATTCATATCGGAGATTTTGTATTTCTTTTCTGTCGTTACACGGAGTTATCACTTTACATGTCCAGACCTAATGTATTTGTGGACTAAAGTTTACAATTAAATCCAGAGTTGGCGTACTGCAGTCGTCAGACATTTACAGGATTAGCTGCTTCATCGCCTGGAACTAACACCTCAAACTTTCTTTAAGGAAATAAATGGATGGAAGCAACATCTTTGTATAGAACGTGTATTTCAGATAATGACCAAGAGGAACACTTGTTTACATTATGGTGCAGTGAGGACCTACATGCTTCGAAAAACTTAGGAAAGTGAGGGAAATATGACACACATTGTCTAAAAGTGGGGTAAAAGAAACAAGAATCGAACTCCTGTTTTCATTTTAGATTGCTAAGGGCAAATGGATTGGCTTATATCGGTCACAAGTTAACGTTAATTTAATGTTTGGTAAGGCCATCTTCAAATGGATCAAAGCTGGAGACGTCATTAAACAGTTCATAAGGACATTGTAAGTATTAAAGTAGCTATCCCGTCATCACAGTCCAACTTTATGACAACTTTACACCGTTCTATACCTACAGACGACGGGGTATATATATGTAACTTATATAACTTCTTTAATAGTCAAATTAACAATAACGTATTGCAAAGATAAAGAATAAACTTTATTCATTCGATCTTTGGAGATCGCTGAGCCCGATACTTATAGTTAGTTATCGGTGGTACATTTTCAATTTCTTTTGTTTTCTTACTTAATTTTTGATTCGGTGGTTCCACTACTCCGGCCGATAAAAGGCTCTGGGTATTGTTTAACCACTCGTAGGATATTTTGTCTGCTTTTTATAAGCAGGCTTCATAACCGCTGCTCCCAACTAAATTCCATTATGTTTATTTCGCTCTTCGGGGCATTTCATTTTATTAGATACTGGGACCATACGCCGTACGACATGGGGAATACATTTAAGAAGGCTGACTCCATGTCCACCGCCATATGCATGCCATCTTCGGGATGGTTAAAATTAATGTGCTGTTGATTTTATTAATATTGAGTTCTGCTCAACCCGGGGCTAGAGGGCGTGAGCGGTAGCCAGAATATTTCACTACCGCTCATGAACAGTCTCAATCAAACCGAGACTGCAATATTTCGTATGTGTCGTGCTCGGCCGTTTCCAAAGGTCCATTATTATACTTTTTCCTCATGAAATACGGATTTCAAAATTATTAAGTTCATTTAAAATGTTACTGAAAACACATATTATGTCCTCATCTGCTAAAACAATTCAGAAATATAATTTCAAAGGTATGTATACTATCAGTGTGGGTCTGGTACAGCATCAATGTTTTAACGTCACAAAGTCTTAAGAAATCATAAAAGCTATATATTTTAAGTGCACATGTAAAGTTATAACCTTGCCTAGAAAGAGTATGTGTTGTATGTATGATAGGGTCTTAATAGGTCAATACTATTATGCAAACATAATCTAATATAAATACAATAACACACCAATGTTTGACGGTTCAGTGGATTAGTTTGTATTTTCCGTCTGCTGGGCTAGATAACATTGGTTACATAGTTTCATATATATAATACAACAAAACATCAATGTTCGGTATATTGTTTTAAAAGAATAAAAGCTTAATTGCAAACATCATTGCATGATAACTCAGAAGTTTAGCGTGTACGTTTTGTCAACTGGGCTTGATTACAAGGAAGTTAATTTAATTTTCTGTGATAGCCTTTAAAACATGTGATTTGTGTTGCAACCTTTGACAGACGATGGCTGTTATTATAGAAATCAACTGAAATTGTGGTAAGGAATTTTAAACACATATTCGTTATGATTTAAAACAAATAAACTAATAGTTAACATATATATTAATATATTCAGTACATCTAAAAACGCAACATTTTTGATTTTCGGTTATTTATAGTCCGCTGTTTATTTTGTTTAAATCAAGATTGTTATTCAAAATTGTTATATCAAGATGTGTTAGTACATAAGCCTCTTTGTTCCAAAGAATAACATATGGCGATAAACAGTTGCATACTATTTTCTCTACTTTATTAAGTTAAAAACACATTTTGCACAAGGATCTTTAACATCTCTAGAAATTCAAAAAAATACCAACTATTGAGTTTTCAGATGTACTGAATGTAGCATGCTTAATTATTTAGTTGTTATTTCACAAAATTGAACATTCAAGTAATGACCCTATAGGGTTTCCTTTTGTCATTCCGCAACGTTACACGAGAGGTTATCTTATAAAATGTAGCGCAGTCAGAACCCCTCTCAGCCATTTTGATTTATAATTTTGTTTATTGCCCCTTTGATAAACATATATTCTGAATACATATTAGACTATATTTTCCTGATATATATGCAACTGTAAGAACTTCCAATGTACAAATTACCGTAAATTTAAAAGACTGTCACAAGTGTAAACAAGCCTAACGCTAAATGTAAAAAATGACACAAATGTACAAAGCACTTTGTCACAAATGTAAAATCTGGTCACCATAAATACAAAACAAAAAATATGCTGAATGTAAAACCCCACATCTTTACCCACAAATGTAAAAAAATGTAAACGACAAATGTTAAAACTTGTTGTGATTATTGATACAAAAACACAATATCGATGACATGATTGCTATTTTGTTTTTTTAAGTGAATCTACCATATAAAAGAGAGTTATAAGTAATAATTAAAACAAATAGGCTGATGCGAATTTAATTGGGTTTCAGCGAGTATTACATCATTAAGGTACGTCTTCGTTTTTTATAGTTCTTTGGTGGTCGAAGTATCCAACATTTACAAATCTTCCATGCAAGATAGGGATTCTAGAGAAGGATTTCCACGCGTTTTATGTCGGAAATTCCTACACCCTAGTTCTATAACTTATATAAATCGGTATTTGTATTAATAATTACATGGATTATGTAATAGACCACCGTTACACGAGACATATTTCTCGCTGTGTTTCATTTAAGAAAAGAACCAGTCGTGTTTTTCTGGTGAAGATATCTTTGACCTACTGACCTAAATACATATAAGATTCCTTTACTCACCAATGGCAATGTACCTACGAAGATTGACGAATGTGGGTGTTGTGGTGTCTTAGTTATCGCGCGTACCATGTCAAAACTCCTACGACTATGGGTACACTAGCTGCATACTGTTGCTGATAAGCCACTACCGAAAAATATAGCAGATATTTAACCCATAGTCGTAGGACTATCAGAGCACTATGTGACATTTATGTCGCAAAACGTGCTATGTCACATATGTTGCAGTGCGTTTCTGCGCATTATATGAATCTATATCATACACTGCGTTGTTTATAGCTTTTCCATTAAGTTTTTCAACGCGTTATATGACGTGTGGTCACACACACTGAAACTGAATACATTATTGTGTTAAATTAAATGAAAGGGGCATGTCCTCTATTTCTAAATAATAAATATTTAAACTTAAAACTTCTGTTTGGATACTTCAGAATATAGAAATCATCAACAAGAAATTCATTATAAGGGCTTCCTTAAATGGTTTCTCCCATGAATATATACTCACATTCACCGAATGATTAAAACATAGAAAGTAGTAACTGCATAGGAACTAGGAATCAGGAACTAACGTCATATACAGCAAAATGATATATAGGGTCCTATAGAAACCACAGCGTCCGAACGCAATGGCATCGTAGGTCCGCACTGTACTGCAAACAAGGACTTGAAACTACAATGAAAGAGACAAAAAACAACAGAAAGGGTGGTGAAGACAGGGTTACCGACTTGGAACGGTCAGTAGGCAATAAGACCTACTGGTTAGCTTGAATCGATTTTATATGCGCACAATCCTCGCTATTATCCTGTCTTCAGCGCCCAAATAGACAAGACAGTGTAAACAAAACTAAATCCCATCAAAAGGAAATCTCTATCAATAAAGTAGAACATAGTCTATGACAACATGCATGACTATGAACAATGAAGAAAAACAAATCTCCCGTATATTCACATGTATGGACTGGTATCGCAAATAATTAGAAAAAAATGACAAAAACTAGATTCTATATAATAATACAAATATATATATATTTTTAACATTAAACTATATTATAACAGAAATAGTTGCGATTCATATCACAGAGGCTTCCGCTCCCGTTAATGAATGATATTGAAAACCCTTTCTTTTCTACTATGGTTAATAATATATACCCTAAAGAACTTCAACTTAACAAAGCTAATATTTCCGATCCTCGATTTACATCTCTTCATTGAAAATGGTGAGAAAATTAGCAAAATATATGACAAGAGAAATAATTTAAATTTGATATTTTTAATTATCCCCATTTAGATGGGGATGTTCCCCGAGCAACTTCTTATGGGGTCTATGTGTCTCAACTTTTTCGTTTTTCTAAAGCTTGTACTCGAGTTGAGGACTTTAATATTCGTAATTTTTGTATAACTAAAAAGCTATCCCTTCAGGACTACCGTTACCATTATCTTCGTAAAATCTTTGCAAAATTTCGTTATCGTAACCCTGATCTTCTTTCCAAATATGAAAGTAATTTAAGAACTCTTCAGCGACAAGGATTATCACAACCAGACTTCTATGGTGACGTGATTTACAAACTTCGTAAGATCCTTGTTCATGATCTCTTTCATACAGTATTATCTTTGTTAAACTTGTTATCATTGTGCAATACACTGCGAGCTTGGTGGTGGACCCATTTACAGTTCGCCACTATGCGTTCCTCTTTAATTGTGCGATGAAAGGACAGGCTGTGAATCCTATGATGGTTTCTACCTAAATCCCAAAAGGACGGTGACGTTTGATGTTTGTCTGCAATCTTGTCTTGTCGTGCCCTCAATGGTTTGTTCTCTTGTTGCTCTGGCTTCTGCCAATCATTGAGTACCTTCATTATGGCTTTCTAGGCTATTCTTTTTTTGTATTGATATATACACGAGCATCTTTGTGTTTTACTTGTATTGCCTATTAATGCTGCCTCGCTGGTCAGATAATAGTTAATGGCGTGGATTTCCTTATTTACCCTGTCCCGTTTTATTGGGATGACAGTAGGAAGTGTGAGGTTTGGTGCTCCCTAGAACCTGGTTTAAACACCCAGCGGCCTTTTTGGCCACTGACCGTTCCAAGGCGATACCGCTATTGTCAACCCTTGTGTTTGTGATGTCTTTGTTTGCCTTTTATTCATTTTTATATATATGGTTGTTCTTTGTTTATGTGTGTGTTTATGTTTGACTGTCGTCCTTGAATGCTGCTTTTCCCGTTCAATTGTATATCTATATCAGACTATGTGTATAACATTTTTATATGAGTCATTTTTGGATTAATTCGGCCCAAACGCCATCCAATAATTTCACGAAAAATTGGTTTTGTACAATAAAAATCGTTCATTTTAACTGTATGAACTCGTAGGTAACATTTTACCTCTTCACACATGTTGACGGATTTGTTTAGTGAACGTTTCCATACAAACTTAGAAGGAAAGTTGCCATTTTCTGTATATTTTATTAGATATTCAAATATATTATACTTTCGCAAAGTTACATATATATCTTTTTATCACATACGTCCATATCAATACGTTGTTTTTGAATATACGATACGACATATACTTAGCTAGTCATATCAATCAGGATGTAGTTGCCGGGCAATAAAGCTTTATCACACGCATGAAATAAAGGGTAAAACAATAAGTTATATCACGGAAATAACCAAATGTTCGTTATGATTCTATCAGCGGAGTGATACGGAAATTACCAATTAGTTACGATTGTATACGAAGTGTCACTCGTATCGTTTGTCGTCTGTTTGTCATCCTGTTTTCGCTCCGGATTATTGGCGATACATCTACATGTGTACTTTGATCTTTCACCATAAATCTATGGAAATGACTTGACTAGTAATTGAAAGAAGATGAAATAAAATAGAAGATAGGTAGATAAAAGTAAAATGAAGAAAGAAATAAGACATAGTACACGGACCATAAAGATAGTTTAACAACTTTATAATAAACTCAATCATATAGAACCATCCGTGAATAAAATAACCGCTTGTGACCTTTCATTTTCCGAATTAGACAATTGCAAAGTCAATGGCATTAATTTTAATTCATATTTCGGAAAAAAATGTCGTAGATCTACACAAGTTTACGCGACAGACGTGCATGAACACATCAAAATGGGATTACATCTATTAATACTATTATTGTATTGTCCCTGGAAAAAGGGTAGTAAATTAATTGAATTTGACAGTTCAACAAAGTCATTGCTGAAGTATATGATAAATAGATTAAAAATGTGTATTTTCATATCACATCCTATATCAGGCCCTCGACCCATACCAGCCCTCGAGCTAAAGCTCTCCGACTGATATGGTTTCTCTGGCCTAATATAATCGCGGTAACACAAAAACAGATGGCATTATAAACTCGAAGGTTGGCAGGAATGTTTCTGTCATGGTCGTTTACCAACATCTCTTTTTACATATAGCTTTATTGCTTTAATTTATTTAACAATTGATATTTATATCATGTGATTTACTTAATATTATTATTTATAGATAGTGACTTATAGGTCTGTTGGGCCGGGTGCTTAAATTCCAGTAATCTCATACATGTTTGATTTTGAATTGTATATGCACATGTCACTTTAATAAACTATTTACTTACTTACTTACTTATAGCGTTAGCCTTCTTTATTTTTTTTACATTTGTGACAGTTTTTACATTTACGATATTTTTTACATTTGAGGCTCTTACATCAATAAATAAAATCAAGTGTATGTACGTTCTGAAATGAATATGTTTCAATTATTTACAATCATAAAACAAGGTCAATCAATTAAACACAATTCGGGATTAGGGATTTGTTTATATGTTGCCAAAAAAAAAAAGCACTGTTAAATATTGTGTAATGAACAGATATAGCTAATTTAAGTGTGTTATGAATTATCACATATCGAGCTTTATAAGGGAGAATCGAACCTGCTTCGAGGCGGATGGGTAAAGGCATATTGAAATATATTAAATAAATAGTAACTCTTCTTCAAATTTTCGAACACTTGTTGTTTGAATGGCTGACATTATGAAATAAAATATACCATAACGACGTCACGTCATTTCCTGTATGACGTTAGGCAAATGACGTGACGTCGTTTCCAGTAACACTCCTTCCACTTCAGCACATACCGATTTCATGAACACTATACACAAAATATTTATAGAAGTAATGAATTCAATTTAAAAGTGTCCCTCGGTATTATTTAAAAAGTACTCTATAAATTCATTTCATAAATAGTTATATTAAATTAAATTGTGTTTTTCACTAATTCCTGTCAGTTAATAATTTATCTTGATGTTGCAACCTCTGGGAAATTGTGTGTCTAGTTTTTGTATCCATATATCTTCTATCATGTGTCTATATGTTCGACCTTCACTGAAAACACGCTGTAATACCGTTACTCCCACGTCTATGTCTTTATGACCCTGAACTGTAGAGACTGTAAAGTTCCAGTCCATATACCAAAAACGTCATCTATAACCTTTTATAAAAAATAGGGCGTATTGTGACAGGTTATCACTGTCAATGACATGCATGATAATATTAAAATAGAATTAATGTATAGTACTTTAGCAATTGAACTTCTGGACACCTGGGTCAAACTTGAAAATGGTAGAATTTATACAAGCTTGTACAAAAAAAAACGGACAAACAAATATACTTACACAGTAGTTCATGTCATCCACCAAATACAAAAACAGGTATTGCCTATAGTATTGGACTAAGATTAAAAAAAATATGTGAGATAGAAGCAGATTACATGCAACATAAGCACGTACTTAAACTACAGCTTAGAAAACGCGGCTATAGTTGGAAAATGATAGAGAATCAACTCTTGAAGGTAGACAACGTAGACAAGATTGAGCTTTTAAGAGAGACTTCAAGAAAAAAGAATAATAGGGTATCTATGTTATTTACATGTTTAAGACAATTGCCTAACATCCATATGATCTTAAAAAAACAATTTGCGGTCCTGCACCGATTAGACAGAATGTCCCAAGTATTTAAAGACACACCCTTACTAGCGTATCGCAGAGACAAGAACCTGTGTGATGTATTAGCCCACCGAAAAACGAATCAGGTGATCAAATGCAGAACAGAAACAAAGCAATGCTCATTTATAGTCTGCAGCAGATTGACCGAGGAAGATATTCCGGATACTAGATTAATTAGAAGTTACCCTACAGCTAAGTTCCAGAGATGTACAGACAGAAATCTAGTCTATGGTTTAAGATGTAAGCGTTGCTGTGTAACGGTGTATGTTGGTGAGACTGAAAGGTCACTACGGGAGAGGATAGAGGAACATCTTAGAGATGTACGCCATCAGACCGACAAACCCATAATAAAAAAATAGCCAGGGTCATAAAGACATAAACGTGGGAGTAACGGTATCACAGCGCGTTTTCAGTGAAGGTCGAACATAAAGACACATGATAGAAGATATATGGATAAAAAAACTAGACACAAAATTTCCCAGAGGCTGCAACATCAAGATAAATTATTAACTGACAGGAATTAGTGAAAAACAGAATTTAATTTTATATAACTATTTATGAAATGAATGTATAGAGTACTCTTTAAATAATACCGAGGGACAATTTTAAATTGAATTCATTACTTCTATGAATATTTTGTGTATAGTGTTAATGAAATCGGTATGTGCTGATGGAGAAGGAATGTTACGGGAAACGACGTCACGTCACTTGCCTAACGTCATACAGGAAATGACGTGACGTCGTTACGGTATATTTTTTACCATAACATCAGCCATTTAAACAACAAGATGGATTTTACTTAAAAGTTGTATTTCTGTGCTTTTTCTTGAAAAAGAACAAGTGTTCGATAATTTGAAGAAGAGTTACTATTTATCGTATATTGAATTAACTTTCCTTTTGAAAGACTATAATATATGAATACATATTGAAGTTTATAATATTTGTTCAATCAGTATTGACTTATTATTATTTTAATATAAACATGGATTTGCATATTATATAATAGAGATACATGTTTTTATTTAAGGGATATTGCGATACTTAGGTTGGTTAAGATAGATGGCGATATGATCCTGACAGAGGATGACTGCGGTGCAGAACTAAGCACAGGTTAAATTACATCCTAAATAACATTGTGTGCAATAAAAACTTCAAAATCAGAAATATACTGACACTTTCCCTTTAGACCATTGATATTTTCGTGAAAATCTCACAGTAATCTATTCACTTGTCGCATCAGTTCAATTACATTAGACGGAGTAAACAGGTTTTGATTTAGCCACATCTCATGCTATTTAGACGTCCTTGAACTTTCTGGCGTTTGTTTTTCAAACCGAAATGTAGCATTCAAAGACCACAGTCAATCACAAACTCGCACAGAAACAACAACAATTCCAAAGATTAATTAAAGGCAAGCTATGACATCACAAACATAAAACGTTTGCCAATAGGGCTACCGCATTGAAAAGGTCAGTGCCAGAAAGGCTACAGAGGATTTAAACCAGGTTCTAGGGTGCTCCAATTCTCAGTGTTACCCTATTGTTATCCAATAAAACGGTACAGTGTAAACCCTTTTATGTTTGTGATGTCATATCTTGCCTTTAATTCCGCTTTGTAGTTGTAATTTGTTTCTGTGCCTGTTTGTGGTTATAGACGTAAACATATTCTTCTTGACATGGTATTATATTTCGGTGAAATCACCAAAAACCCAATTTAAGAGAACAGATTATACAATTTAAAGAAAATACCAATTTGGCAAAATTTTAAGCTTTAGCAATCAGAACAGTTTCAGTATATCACAGCTAATGCTCTTTTTATCTCTTATGTAGGACCACATACCGCATACAGACATCGATTCTTCAGCCAGGAACCGACCGAGTATGTATGGTTGAAAAGTTGCTTGACACATTCTTGCGACTCAAGCCTTATTGGCGTCTTGATTAGAGACACTAGAAAAGGTATTTTTTACGACGACATCATTAACGTTAAAACACACTTTTGAATCCCAGTTTTTGGATAAATAAAGACTGGAAAATTATAAATGCGCGATATATTTACACCTTGTTAAGTGAGTATATATTGTATGGCTTTCATGTTATTCTCCCTGTGTCCTTGTATTACTAACATCAACTTGAAACCACTTACTTGATAATCATGTTCATAAGAATAAATGTTGAAGAATCCAAAGTGTTACAAAATCCACGTAATGTCATGTTCACTGTTGACATTTGTTGGTGGTTACTGTAACGTATTTCGCTTGCATCGTTTTGGGTTCTTAACATTTACTCTTTATTTTATTCAAATAGCTGGGGTGACGGAATTTGACTTGAGTCAGTTGCCGTGGCATAAGATGTCTGCAGATCTGATGCAAGTGTGCGGTGTCACAATGGACGATCCCAGGTTTGAATATCTAGCGGTTGAACCCGGCGAAGGTACGTCATGAAATAATCTTCGATACATCATGTAAATACCACTGAATTAATTAATAAATATGTACAAGAGGTGTTCAATTTATAACGTGACACTTTTGTTTCAGATTTTCTTTCTTCATCCGAAGTAACTGCCATAAATGCACGTGATTGATATATGTGAGACTGTCATTTAGATCTGATACATTTAAAGATAATTTCCGATTTTTGGCGGTTCGCCTTAAAAATCATTTATAACTAGTTACATGATATTTTCAAATATTAAACCTTTAGTTGCCGGACAGTTTACCTAAACCGAAATAATTCTAGTAAATGCTTATAATAATTGTTAAAAACTGTGTTTGTAATTTAAATATAATTGAACGTTTAATTGTAAGACGAAACTTTAAAAGTTGAACTAAAAGCAATATTATGCAATTGACAGATAATGGGATTGTCTGTTCGTATTTACGCCACGATTTGATAAATTACCAAAAATAAGCTTTTATTCATGTTTTATTCTTCGGGGCATAGAATTTTGTAAGATACTGGGACCATACGTCACTGGACATACAATAATGACATTAAAAGTAGCATGTCCACCGCCATATGAATGCCATCTTCGGGATGGGTTGCATTTTGTACTATTGATTGTATGAATATTGAGTTTTGCTCAACCCGGGGCTAGGGGAAGTGGACTGTAGCAAGCATATTCCACTACCGTTCATGAACAGTCTCAATCAAACGGAGACTGCAATATTCCGTATTTATCGTGTTCGGCCGTTTCCAAATGTCCACTCTTATATTCTTTTAATTTTTTTTTTTGTCAGACAAAATATAAATAGTTATTGCTACTCAACATCACATACAATACAAAATCTTTGGTCAAATATAATGTTTTTTTTGTGATTGTTTGCAAATGTGTGTGTTTTGCCCACACATCTTAAGTGATATATGTATTAAAATGTATTCTGATAATAAAGTATTAATCTTGTTATGGAGGAGAAAATGACAAAAAAAACCTGCCGCTGATGTTTTAAACTAGATTTTTCATAAATGTTATCAATGTGCTGAATTTCCTGTTAAAGTTCTCTGCAATCGCGAAAATCGAAAAATAACACAAATATATATATATTAAATTTGTTTACGTTCACACATGGACCTATCTGAATACTATAACTTTAAACGACAATTTACAATACGTGTTTCCTTAATATATATTGCGTTTATGTTTAAAATATTTGCTTCAAATCACATTCTCTCCTTTTATTAAACAAATTACTGATGCAGAACAATTATGAAGCACATTGTAGTTTATGTCAACATATTTAATTAACTAAGAAGCGTGTTACGTTAAGTTGAACACCTCTTGTATTGCCTTAATTGAAGTGTTATTAGAATTTACATGCTTATTGATATGGGTTTATCATTACGAAAATTGATTACACATATTGGAGTAAAGTATAGGACGTTTTATATACACATGGATTGTTTCTTTTTGATATGTTACTGCCAAATATAAAACGTATGTTCTAGTCGACTGACTGAAAACCAGGGGACATACAGATTATCTCAGCCTTTGAACAATGTGGAAAGTTAATAAATGGGTAATGAACTATATATAAATAATAGTTTAATATGCAAAGATCGATATAATATAAGTTTGTTTGTTTTTATAGCGAACCCTGTGCTAGGGCATTCAGGTCTAAATGGACTGTTTTATATTCCAGGTTTCGACAAAGATCGGTATAAGATTGTATTTTCCAAAATTGTTTTAAACAAATATAGAGCAAACCCTGAGCTAGGGCCTGGAGGTCTAAATGGACTGTTTTATCTATTATATTCCAGATTTTCACAATTACCGAAAAATATCGAAATAAAATATACTTCAATTATAACGTGCACTTGTTTCTAGATTGTTTTATCCATACAAATCACAATATATGAGAGTTATAACGTGCACATGTCTTTATTATTTGGGACCCTTGTTTGAGACAAAGGTTTTTTGGACTGTTAAAACAAAATTCAACTAGTACCTAAATAAAATATAAATCACTAAAACAGACATTTTTAGTGGTAAATAAAAATTCCTTACTTTTCAAAATCGGTGGAGAAAATAAAAACTTCACATGCAAAAGTTGTTTTTGATAGGGCCTTTTCAATGCAAAATTCTGCTGCGTCAAAAATTTGATTTTTTTTTTTTTTTTTTCGAATTTCTTTCCAAAAATTATTTTAATGTGTTGAATAAATGTAAATGAAAACACTCTGAAAGTTTTATAGCAAAATATTAAGGCAAACGGAAGTTATTTGAGATTATTTGATTTTCTGCTGTCCCATTAACAAGGAATTTACATGAGAAAGGTCCAACAAAATAAAATTTTGGATGTTAAGTATTTATTTCTCAACCGATTTTCGATAGTAAGGTATTTTTATTTACCACTAAAAGTTCCAGTTCCAATGATATATACTTTATGAACCCATTAAAAAAAATTGCTGAAGTTAATGCTGAAAAGCCTTTGGCTGAAACAACCGCCCCAAACGATAGATTGTTTTATCCATACTTATCACAATATATGAGATGTATAACGTGCACTTTTTTCTAGATTGTTTTATCCATACGTATCACAATATATGAGAGTTAACGTGCACTTGTTTCTAGATTGTTTTATTCATACGTATCACAATATATGAGAGTTATAACGTGCAATTGTCTCTAGATTGTTTTATCCATAGGTATCACAATATATGAGATTTATAATGTGCACTTGTTACTAGATTCTTTTATCAATAAGTATCACAATATATGAGATTTAAATGAGAATATTAACCTGCAATGTTGCTAGGGTGTGCGTGAGCTGGACTAGATACTACTGCATTCCTACATGATTATGCTCTGCTAATTCAATTTTTAAATATAGCTTTTATGGTACCAATTGTACTATTTTATACTGCATAGTAATGTGTTCTTTATTTATTTTCAGAGTTTTTGCACCTTCCATAGATGTCCCACTGTACGACTGTATGAGATGGTTATGAAAGAACTCAATTTAAACTAAATAAGATATTTGTGATAACCATCTGTTAATTTGCTTTACTTTCAAAAGACAACTCAAATTATTTGAAAATATACTCTTCTTGGCATATTATATAAGAAACGTCATTTAAGTGAATTAGAAAAAAACATAGTATTCCTTTTGTTTCTACCCAAGCTCCAGCTCTTCTGACCATAGTATGTATTTCCGTCGTTTGTTAACAGAAGAAAGCAATTTTTCGTATCGTTTAAGATCACCTCCGATAACAAGCAACATGGTGGTGTCTATTGGTGACTTACACCAGTCGTTATATGTTATTAAATTTAATAAACGAGATGGTTAATAATATATTATTTGACCGAACGAATTATTTACCGAATGGCGTAATATCTATTTTCTTTTCTAGATTATGTTGATTTGTTGAAATATGAAGTCGTCCTGTTTTATTAACAATAAGGCGTACCTACTCCTACATAGTGAGCTCCTTCCTACCTCGCAAAATGTCATTCGGTGCTCAAATACTGTCTATGATTAGCCATCCCAAATGTACACGAGCATCCGCTTTCCTATATTTTCAAGACATTGGGAGGGTTTATCGCAGACAGTGCTGGTCAAATAACCTTTTTCGGCGGAGAAAAAGATTCACCTTGTAGGAGTTTATGCGCTTAAGTTAAACAACATTCGTTAAATATTAAATTAACTAATGTTATGGAGCAAACCAATACCTGAACCGATCACAATGAAACAAACGAACGAGTCAATAAACATGTACTCCTAAGATGTTGCTCATGGACTATTTACGACTAAGTTTGGATATTTAACGAAAAGTGACATCCTCAGTTGTTACATTAAGTATTATTCTCCAGCGCGATATGAATCGGGAAACGAAGAGACACAATTGGATTTGTAAACTTTGTTGAGTAAATTCTTTATCATACAGCTTATCGTATTCCTCTGTCACATAATTTCAAATGAAAAAACTTAAAATCACGCTCAAAGCTACATAACTTCTTCAAAAAGTTCATATTTTCTAATGAAAATCAAATTAGTTTGAGTTGAATGACCTCTACAAATTGTTCACATTTCCTAAGGAAACAACTTTGCCCACTCTTAAAACTACACAACCGATACGTATAATACATATATCATAAAGATAAAAGCTTCTCTTAAGCTTAATGCAACATTCCTTCAACACTTATAACAACGCGTATGTTTGCTAATTGAACACTTTCGCTTACATACTTAATGTTCCAAACGGCTAGAAAGCCTGCATATTTCTTAAACGCAACATCTTCCGTCAAGCTTAATGCTACATGTCTTCTTATCGTATCTCCCTTACCAGTATTCATTAACATTCACACAAGTGTTCGTTTATTGCAGTGTGGCAGCTGTAAAATATCTCCCCGCACTAGGAATCAGTAGTGTTATTTATACTGGTCCTTTTGGATCAACCAGCACAGTATTGGTAACTTTGAATACTGATTAGGCCGGTGTTAGGGGTTGCTTCTCTGCGACTCAGTAAAGACGAGTCTGTTACTTTATTCTATTTGTTGTTGTAACATAATTGTCTAAGAATGTTGATTATATAATTATGTTTACCAGCTAAGATCGTCAGTGTAGACACTAATGACAGGTTGAAGCGTATACATGATGGATGTTAATAGAGTTGCAATTATAGGGACGGGGACCCAATGTAGTTCTTAAGGTAGCGGTATTCTAAATACAGCATGGTCTTGGCCACGCTCCTTTCCAGGATTGACCTGAGCCAGACGTGAAGGTCACACAAATTAAAACATGCCAGATAAATGCTTCAAAATACATTTTTAGATTTGTTAATTTATAAATAACATTTATTAAAATGAGAGTGTTTTTTTTTTAACAAATGCATTTTTTAAACATGAACTTCTGAGATTAAGCTAACCTCGGAAACAAGTAAATCTTTACTGCGGTTATGTATGTCAACAAATATGGCGGCCACCATGGAAAGTTCTGTAGGGGAAACATGCTGAATTTTGACTTTTAGCATTTGGACTTGGAATTACATTGAAAATAATACACAACTTTTTGAATTTGTATGTTTGGTTTTATTTTCTATGGGATAGCAATTAGTGAACTGCAATCTTAACACAGATACGCGGCAGAAGGGTCTTTTGAACTAGGCATGGAAGAAGGATTTTGGAATATAACCGTAGTCCATATGAGTTCTATCTTATGTATTAATGGAACATAGAATGTTATATAATATACTATACGTTAAAGCCTATCAATTCGTTTGTGTTGTTTTGCTACATTGTGTTTATTGCCCCCAAAAGATTTCCCATATAAATATTTATTTCTCAACTTAGCGTATATTTTCTAATTAAAACAAAAAACGCTCATCCTTAATGCCACATAAGCTCTACATATAGTGTACTGTTCCTAATGAACCTACATCCTTCACGCTGAATGCCACATGAGCTCTACAGATAGTGTACTGTTCCTAATGAACATACTTCCTTCACGCTGAATGTCACATGAGCTCTACATATAGTGTACTGTTCCTAATTAACCTACTTCCTTCACGCTGAATGCCACATGAGCTCTACAGATAGTGTACTGTTCCTAATGAACCTACTTCCTTTACGCTGAATGCTACATGACTTCTAAAGGTAGAATATTTTTATCTTTCTTAATTAAACTTCTTTTTGATGCGACATGACCTCTACAGCTAGTACACAGTTCCCAATGAAAAGTTTTCCTCACGCCTAATTCTACATTACTTCTACAGTTAGTGCATAAATAGTCCTATAGTCACCCAAACGCAATGGCTCCGTAGGAACGCACTGTACCAAAAACAAAGAGCAAAATTAACAAAATCACTCACTTTCTGTTGAGCATTAGACACTCATTTCCTTGAGGTTATTTGCAAGTGGACGGTTGTTTCAAACTGTTGGTGATTATTAAGGCTAATACTACTCTACATTGTCAAGAGTAGTAACATGAGTGATAGAGCAACTTTGTTCATTGTTTGGCCGCATGAAGCCGAGCAGAAGATTTTATAGAATGAGAGTGGGGCCCAATGCTGTAAGATGTGTAGAAGGCACTAATATCAAAATACAACAGCCAAGAAGGAGCAAGAGAGCCTATATGGATAGAAAGCATTTTCCTAAACATAAATGTAATGGTAGTGTTTGCGTACCATGTCATACCCCATCCATCAGATGACCATTAATATACAATTATTTCAAATAAATTACGGTGTGGGAGTGGAAAAACACCATTATATGTTTTCAATATATAATAATCTTTTATTCAGCAAAACTCCGAAAGGTCATAAGACCCATCAAGATACAAAACATATATACAAGGTTGACAGCAGGTACATGCAATAGTTACATGTATATGTACTTATGCAAAATTACTAGTGTTTCAACATCAACACGATATATAATTATAAAGCTTTTCAAAGTAACAATTCAAGAAATACTTTCAATCATGTATGCTATTGTTATTATTAATACATTTTAAACTGTTTTTAATCGCATAATATATGCGGAGAAGATGACAGTCATTTAAATACTAAATAACTTTATTTCACCTTTTATAGAAAACATCAAATGAACTTAATAGCATTTGAAATCTTTGTAAAAAAAACAGACAAAACAAAAACAACCTAACGTTAACTGGTCTTGATATTAAAGAGTAAGTTTCATGTATTTTAATAATAAAATGTGTTTTGTACACTAATTTTTATTAGCTAACACATTTAGCCCTCTTATCTCAAAGTCTTTAAAAACAATATTTTTGTGATTCTCACTATTTATAAGTTCCAAAAATTTAAACATACTTGATCTTTTCCAATAATACTTATTTCTATATTTTTCTCTTAACTCATTATATAATGAACATTCAATAACAAAGTGATACTCATCTTCTAGTTTTGCACATGTGAAACATTTACGTTCATTTATTGGTATGCTTTTCGGCTTATGCCATCTCCCAGCTTCTATTTGTAAGTTATGAGATGATAGTCTTAGTCTTGATAATGCATTTCTATACTTTGGTATATTTAAAACATATAAGTAAGGTTTCATAACATAGTTATCTACTATCAATGTGTAAAAATTAGCTCTGCTTGAATTTTCCAAACGGGAGTACATATCTTGAATAAAGTTATCGTGTAATCGTTGTTTAACATTGTAAAGAAATAAATAACTGTTCCCTACACCTTGAAAAAGCCAAGTATCATAAAAAACAAGTGAGGCTTATAAATGTTTTAATAAAGTGACCCAGTTCTTTTTATTTGGATGTAAACCAGCATCACGTCTCATCAGATTATAAACACGTTTTACAAAAACTAATTCATGACATCCAATAATGTTTACTACTAGTTGTATAAGTATGCAAATAAGCTTAGTATGCGCTGTCAAAAAAAATCAATAATGACTATGATCCAATTCCCACGGTTTATGTCGGTTTCGCGTGTTCAGGCAAACATAAACAATTTACCATCTTACTATACAACAAAACAATAAACAATAAATAATATATTGTTTATAAAAAACAACATGTTAGATGTGGCAAGGTAGATCCGTTGATTGTTATGAAAATAAAACATATAAATAAATCACACACATTCATCGACAATCCATAAAAAAAATTGATTCACTTTATATAGAAGTGAATGTTGTGTCCAAGCACTTAACCGCAATAAAATATAACAAAAAAACACTTGTTAAAGTTCTGAATCGCCGATTCGCTCACTCATTTCCATGGGTCTGTGAAATATAAATCCGTTGTAAGGATTTCGTCCTGACATTAAAACTTTCCGAGGTTAAGTAACCCTATTAATCTAGAACCAGTCACTCATTCGCACTGGCACACAAAAACATCCAACTTCTGAAAAACAGAGAACTATATTTATGAAATATAACAAATAATTTAATTTTTATATAATGCATATAATTCTTAAAGGGTGGGTGCGAGGGAAAACGATATCGTATCGATCAATCTTGCCTTGTCTGACACGCCTCGATGATGAAAAGTCATAGGATTTTCTTATATATACCCATGAATTACCCGTATGTTAGTCATACCGCCAGGTGGTCAAACCGGCTTAACACCTTAAACTTTAAAGGCACATTTACACATCTATGATAAATACATTTATGCTTTCTTTCATAACATTCAGCAAAACATAAACAATTTATCAGCTTACTATAAATGTTTTGAACAATACAATAAATACTATATTATTTATAAAAAATAACAAACACATGTTAGATATGACAATGCGTAGACCAGGTCGATCGGCAGAAAATGTGCGGGGACAATTTTACATATAAGGAACTATATTCCTAAGTCATTGAAACAGATCTCTTAATACTATCGCTTTCCCTCACGTAACCATCTTTTGCATTCTCTTACCTCCATTGACCATGTTTCCTAAATAAGCTATCGGGAACACTGCTACACGCTGCACGTGTAGCTCCTCCTGATCTCAAAGAATGTAGACCAAACTTTGACTTATCTAATCCTATAGATTCTAAGATTTTCAACATGATTTCCCTAGCTGTTGCATAAAAATATGTGTGCCCTTGCGTAAAACGTAAGAATTACTCTTTTTAGAGAAACTTATTCCGCGGAATAAAAATTCTTCAGATTTACAAGTTATACCACATACAGAGAAATACTTTTCTAGATACTTTATTGGACACGTTATTTTTCCCGTTCTGCCTATAATAACATACTTATCGTGGTGTAACTTTTGTTAGAGCTAATAACAAGTTTTGCTAGTTTCTCATCAATTTGGAAATTATTTCCCTTTAGATGAACTAATTCGTCAAATCTGAGGAATCCAGCAAAAGCTAAGAGCCACATATACTCAGTTACAAAGGAAACTGGACACTGGAAATTTTACTTTACACCCTATCCTCTTTATCCAGCGACAGTCCCTTAATGATTCGACCTATTGAAAAACAAATGACAACATGATATTGGCAATGGAATGATACAAACTTTGGTACTAAATATGGCATATTCATTTTGGAATTTGTCAATTTAATTCTAAACAACTTTGTACAATTAAATCTGAACAAAACTCAGTGACCAGTTTCTTTTGCAACTGAGTATAGTTACAAATCTCAGATTTATCAGATTTTCATCTAAACCAAATTTTAGTACTATCCTTTGAATATGATCAGTAGTGATATGTTCCTTTGCTACGGGTAGCTTCCCACACCTTTTAAGTAGACTAGCCTTAGCTAATTTGACTAGAGACGATTGACAAGGGTCTTCAAGTCCCACTATTTCGTGAGCCCACGAACTACTATAAACCACTGCGTTAATTTTTGAAGACGAAGGGTATTCATCTGATAAAGAATTAAGAAACACTGCTACGTGGTGATCTTTTGCTGGAACGGGTTTCAATTTATACTTATTACACCACTTACAGAATAACTTAAAATAACATTTATATTAACCGTCATAATCTCCTTCAAAACACCTCTCTTGAATAGATCTGTAAAGTGTATAATGAGAATTGACAATTAGAGATTGACACCGATGTGTTGTCTTGCATTTAAAGAATATGGGATATTTCTTACAAACACACATCAGTCCCGACTGTAATCTATGAAAACACAGACCAGTCCCAACTGTAATTTATAATATGTATATCAACAGACATCATTCCCGAATGCAGTACACAAACACAGACCACTAGAAATGTAAGTTATGATCTTTATACAAACATACCTCCGACCCGACTGTAATCTATGAAGTACAAACAAGTCATGGCTGTAATTTTTTAATTTTGTAAATCAGCCAAACTCAGTCCCAACTGTAATCTATGAGGTACAAACCAGTCTCAACTGTAATTTAAATTATATTTATAAACGGACAAAACTCAGTCCCAACTGTAATATATGGGGCACAGACCAGTCCCAACTGTAATTTATATAATTTATAAACAGACAAAACTCAGTCCCGACTGTAATCTATGAGACACAGACCAGTCCCAACTGTAAATTGTAATTTAAAGCAGACACAACCTCAATTCCGACGGTAATCTATAATACACTAACCAGTTCCTACTGTAAATTGTAATTTAAAGCAGACTCAACCTCAGTTCCGACTGTAATCTATAAGACACAGATCAGTTGCAACTGTAAACTGTAATTTAAAGTAGACACAACCTCAGTTCCGACTGTAATCTATAACACACAGACCAGTCCCAACTGTAAATTGTAATTTAAAGCAGACACAACCTCAGTTCCGACGGTAATCTATAAGACACAGACCAGTTCCAACTGTAAATTTTAATTTAAAGCAGACAAAACCTCAGTTCCGACTGTAATCTATAAGACATAGACCAGTTCCAACTGTAAATTGTAATTTAAAGCAGACAATACCACTTTTCCGACTGTAATCTATAAGACAGACCAGTTCCAACAGTAAATTGTAATTTAAAGCAGACAAAACCGCAGTTCCGACTGTAATCTATAAGACATAGACGCGTTCCAACTGTAAATTGTAATTTAAAGCAAACAATACCTCCAGCTATGAAATATGACAAATAACAAGTGAGAAAATCGCTCCCAATTGTAAATATTACAGAATATTAAACCCGACTTTATCCTAAAGTGTAAAACTTTAAACACAAGGGAGGATAGCACGTAATCTTCCGTAATCAAGTATGTATTGGTTAACTCCCTTTCTCACAGACGTATAGCAAGTACCTTGCCTTTAAAATGTACCATTCCAAAATACTAGAGCCTTTTTTGTTATTGATAAAGATTTGTCTGATTTGAATACTATAGTCTTTGCCATTTCGGGACGACTAATGTGCGATTAATGCGCGCCACAATACAGTGCATGGGCAATTGCTGTATTTACTAAACAAGTTGGTGGTACAATCCAGTTTAGAACTCCATGCCAGTTTTGGGTAAAAGCATCAACAGCTTCTGTCTGAACAACGTAAAACTTAGTTAAACCTTGGTACATTTTTGTTCAAAAATGTTGCAAACCTATCAACTATGTGAGGATCCAATAAACTGTCAATGAAGTTATCACTTTCATACTATCTTTGTTAAACTAGTAAAAAGTTTATTTTCGGACAGACTATGGACCTTATGATGACGCCTACCTAAAGCCCAATGGGACGGTGGCGTTTGATGTTTCCTGTCGTGCCCTTAATGGTTTATTCTCTTTTGCTCTGGCTCCTGCCAAGTCATTGAGTACCTTCATTGTGGCTTTATAGGCTATTGTTTGTTTTGTATTGTATTTACACGAGCATATTTGTGTTTTACTTAAATTGCATATTGATGCTGCCTTGTTGGTTAGAGATTAGATCATGGGGTGGATTTCTTTATTTACACTGTCCTGTCCTGGGATGACAGTAGGGTAAGTGTGAGGTATGGTGCACCCTAGAACCGGTTTAAACCCCCAGTTGCCCTTGTTTCCACTGACCGTTCCAAGGCGGTAGCCCTATTGTCAACCCTGTTGTGTTAGTGATGTCGTTTGCATTTGTTATTACTTTTGCCTTCTCGTTTGTCTGTTTGCGTGTTTGTTTTTGTGTTTTGTGGTTGACTGTCGTCCTTGAATGCTGCTTGCCCTGTCCGTTATTTGTATCTTTCTTTAACAGTGACCTGCCAATCATCTGTATCCGACAGCTTGCTTATAACATCCGCAATGTGTTATTTCCCTGGGAATCCACTAAATCTCTAGATCTATATTACCTTTCAGACATAAACTGAACACAACAAAAGACATTGACTGTAGTTTATGATCGTGAGCTACCCGATTGAATAAGAATGTGAATCAGAAAACCATTTGACTGCTTTATTTGACAATTTATTTTTTCCGTAAGCGTTTAAGGCTAGAAGTACAGCTTTTATTTCTCTGTTTGTAGAACTTTTTGTTTTGACGTAATCTGACCATGTGCTACGAAACACATTATTCTCGGACTTCACAAACTATTTTTTTCTATATGTAACGGGCTATCCAACGAATTGCACGTTTCTATGACGAAAGATAAATACGTTCAAATTTTAGGTTGTTGCAGTAAATACCGCGTCATGTGCCTAGCTATGTTACCTATTACAAGCATCATTGAAATGAACTTTCCGGTGCATCTTGCAAGAGTTCTAGCAGATGTTTTTGGCAACCTGGTTAAAACATGATTCCCGTTACAGTGACGACAACGAATAAAAGGTCTACCTATGTTACCACTATTGCTACCTCCTCTAGCACCCATCGAACTACCTCCACCTCTATAGTTTCCACTCTGGCCTTTCTGTTTATGATCGTCCCCTTGCCTATCTCTAAAAGTTCTGTCTTTCGACACTACATTATGAGCTCCACCTATAGCCTCGGCAAACTGATCTGCTTGTGTTGCCATTTCTCCTACACTAGCTAATTTTCTTTCTTTCAGAAATAAGAACAGATCTCTACTACAAACATTGAATAGCTGGTCCCGCAACAAGAAATCTATGAGGCCCTGATAAGTCTGCGCTACCTTCCCTAACTCTAACCACCTATCTAAGTAATTTCTAGACCTACTAACAAACTGAATAAATGACTCGCCTTTCTCAGGCAGACAAGCTCTAAACCGCTTTCTAAAACCTTCTTCAGTTAGCTCAAATCTCTTTAAAAGAGCATCCTTTAACTTGTCATAGTCAAGAGCATCTACACTAGGTAATCTAGAAAATACATCTAAGGCCTTGCCTCTCAATAACGCACTTAAATGAACTGCCCACTTATTTTTGGTCCATTCCTGTAACTCAGCATAACGCTCGAACCGTAACAAGTAACTGTCCATGTTATCTTTGTCAGCATCAAAGTATGGTAACTTCGAACCTTTTAACTTCCCTGAATAACTATCTTTCCCTTCAGTTTTACTTTCCTTACTATGTGTCTTAGCTGCTTCCAACTCTAAAGCTAACTTATGATCAAACTCTTTTTGCTCCCTTTCCATTATCATCTTAGCCTTAGCTAGTCTACCATCTGTTTCGAACCTCTCATGTTCTAACTCTTGCTTCTCCCTTACTATTCTACTTTCTAATTCTACCTTCTCTTTATCATCATCTCGCTTCTCTTTAGCTAATCTACCTTCTAATTCTAGCTTCTCTTTATCAGCATCTAGCTTCTCTTTAGCTAATCTACTTTCTAATTCTAGCTTCTCTGTGGCTAGTCTACTTTCTAATTCTACCTTCTCTTTAAATAGTCTACTTTCTTCATCTCTTTCCTGCTTTGATAATTCTCTTTCCTTAAGTCTACATTCCCTTTCCCTAGCCTGTTCGTCTTTAACAAAGGTTCTAAGCTCCTCTCCAGCGTACCCTAACTCCTTACCCATTTCCGTAAGATCCTTTATGGACGTCATGTCTATGGACATTGTGGACTACTAACTACAATAATTACAATACACACGTCACTAATAATTCTACTCACCTAACTACTAATGGTAAGTCACTGTGTCCTCAGTAAATACCTGGGCATCATCATAGGACAAGTTACATACACATTTGTACTAGCGCTAACTACTAACGGTTATGTATAGATAGTATCTAGCTTCCACAAAACATATACACTACATAAATTATCTATATGTGTAATATATATACAATTATCTATAAAAACAAGCGAATACACAAATGAACTATGAACAGAATGTTCTCATGAACGTTTAAGACGTTCTTAGTATTGTTATAAATACTGAATGTCTAAGACACAAAAGTGTTGTTAAAGCTATAACAATGTTGATCTAGCGCGATAACTGTGATGCGCGAGAGCTCATGAAGATGATGATGCGCGAATTCAATGGATGATTGTCATCAAATGCCTTCTGTAAGGGTTGATGACGCGATGCAATGATAGTTAACCTCCACTGAGATTGTGAGTGATATTCCTCCAGTGAGGATTTGTAACGGGCCCACCTTGTGTCCCGGGGGTTGTCGTTAGTTAAAACCTGGCTGCGCAGGTACGGGGACCGTCTCCACCGCTTGTAACGTTAATAGTGGAAGCTTAGCTCCACTCCTGGATATCCAAACCTAGATGGCTTACTCCAACCCTGGATGGCTTATATCCTGGATGGCTTAGGCTGTAATTATACATACGTTTTAGATGTCGGTTGACAAACATAACAATCTTGCATAATTATCATTACCCAAACAAATCATTATTCAATCAATATATGTAAGCTGTACTAATGAGGAGTAGCAATGTATACATATTCTACAACGCCATGTATACGCTATGTACGTCGCTGTTAATCAATGCCCCTAATACATGTAATATAAACATGATCAAATTACTCATATATTACACTCACTGAGTTATGCATGCACGCATTTATTCTTGTCACTCATCTCATTGTTAACTAATGTTGACAATCGTGTATTACAATCACCGAGTTATACGCCAACGTTAACTAATGCACCTATTATCCACTGTTATCAAATTAATATTGTTTTACAATTAATGATCAATTACAATAATTACATCTAATAAAGTAAATTCAAATCATATGCTAGTCTAAAGTTATGTTTGAGAAACATCAATGCTAACCGGATGTCGTAACCGCCAAACAAGATGGCGCCGCCCACTGAATACAAATGTACGATAAAAGTTTAATAAAATTACTAACCACATGTTGCCTATGAAATTTGCCGTCCAATCTCTGTTCCAACAAAGTACTATCGATTATCCCGGCGAGAGCTAGAAGACAATGGGTTTTATAGCAAACATTACGCCCAAATCATTATTTCCCCCGTTCAGTCCGTGACAAACGTGGCTAAATCTACAGTATTGAATCTACATTCCCCTTATACAATTTTGCCGTTTAAGGAAAATATACCTATACGTTTACATGCATTAGCACAAAACTAAACTTATGACACGGCCTCTCTTGCGGCCACTTAAAATGTGCACGCTTTAACGTGTTACATGAATAGATCATGAATATTGTGAAATTGTTTCAACTCGAACAATAGATTTTGGGTGTAACCGATAACTTACAAGAGCTATGAACGACCAATACGCTCTTCCCGTGACATTTTGTACAATGGTTATGCACCAGGTTTATCTATTTTATATGTCAGTAAAATGAATAGTCCCATGTGAGTTATTTAGTCATTAAATAAAGAAATCCCCGTCATGATCTAATCTTTAACCAACAAGGCAGCATCAATAGGCAATATAAGTAAAACACAAATATGCTCGTGTAAATATAATACAAAAAAAAACAATAGCCTAGAAAGCCACAATGAAGGTACTCATTGACTTTGCAGAAGTCAGAGCAGTAAGAGAATAAACCATTAAGGGCACGACAAGAAAGATCATGGACAAACATCAAACGCCACCGTCCCAGTGGGCTTTAGGAAGGCGTCATCACACAGCCTGTCCGGTCATCGTACAATTAAAGAGGAAAGCACAGTGGCGAACTGCAAAAGGGTCCACCACCAAGCATGCAGTACGTTGCAAAATGATAGGGTCATAACCTCTTTTGATAAACGTTTTAACAAGATTAACAAAGATAGTATGAAAGTGATCATGACCAAGAATCTTACGAAGCTGATCAATCACATCACCATAGACGTCAGGTTGTGATAGTCCTTGTCGCAGAAGAGTCCTTAAATTACTTGTATATTTGGAAAGAAGATCAGGGTTACGATAATGCAATTTTGCAAAGGTTTTACGAAGTTTATGGTAACGGTAACCCTGATTGAGTAACGTTTTAGTTATACAAAGATTACGAATATTAAAGTCCTCAACTCGAGTACAAGCTCTAGAAAAACGAATAAGTTGAGACACATATTGAAATATATAATATTGGTTCAATCAGTATTGACTTATTTTTATTTTAATATAAACATTGATTTGCATATAACACAGATACATGCTTTTATTTAAGTGATAGTGCGACATCTAGGTTGGTGAGGGTGGATGGCGATTTGAACCTGACAGAGGATGAATGCGGTGCAGAACTAAGCAAAGGTTAACTTACATCCAAAATAACATTTTGTGCAATAAAAACTTCGCAAATCAGAAATATACTTACACCTGCCCTTTAGACAATTGATATTTTCGTGCAAATCTCACAGTAATCTATTCAATTGTCGCATCAGTTCAATTACATTAGAGGGAGTAAACAGGTTTTGATTTAGCTACATCTCATACTATTTAGACGTCCTTGAACTTTCTGGTGGTTGTTTTTCAAACCGAAATGTAGCATTCAAAGACCACAGTCAATCACAAACACGCACAGAAACAACAACAATTTCAAAGACTAATAAAAGGCAAGCTATGACATCACGAACATAAAACGGTTGCCATTAGGGCTACCGCCTTGGAAAGGTCAGTGCCAGAAAGGCTACTGGGGATTTAAACCAGGTTCTAGTGTGCTCCAAACCTCACTTTTACCCTATTGTTATCCCAATAAAACGGGACAATGTAAACCGTTTTATGTTTGTGATGTCATATCTTGCCTTTAATTCCGCTTTGTAGTTGTAATTTGTTTCTGTGCCTGTTTGTGGTCATAGACGTGAACTTATCCTTATTGCCATGGTATTATATTTCGGTGAAATCACCAAAAAGCTAATTTAAGAGAACAGATTATAAAATTCAAAGAAAATATCAATTTGGGAAAATTTTAAACTCTACATTACATTTTGTACTATTGATTGTATGAATATCGAGTTCTTCTCAACCCGGGGCTGAGGGAAGTGGACTTTAGCAAGCATATTCCACTACCATTCATGAACGGTCTCAATCAAACGGAGACTGCAGTATTTCGTATTTATCGGCCGTTTCCAAAGGTCCACCTTATATTCTTTTTTATTTTTATCTTTTGTAAGACAAAATATGAATAGTTATTGCTACTCAACATCACATACAATACAAAATCTTTGGTCAAAAGTTTTTTTTTTTTTGTGATTGTTTGCAAATGTGTGTGTTTTGCCCACACATATTAAGTGATATATGTATTAAAATGTATTCTGATAATAAAGTATTAATCTTGTTATGGAGGAGAAAGTTACAAAAATACCTGCCGCTGATGTTTTAAACTAGATTTTTCATAAATGTTATCACTGTGACTATCAAAGCGCTGAATTTCCTGTTAATGTTCATTGAAATCACGAAAAACGAAAAATAACATAAATATATATATTCCATTTGTTTACGTTCACACATGGACCTATCTGAATACTATAACTTTAAACGACAATTTAAATCAGTGTTTCCTTAATATATATTGCGTTTATGTTTAAAATATTTGCTTCAAATCACATTCTCTCCATTTTTAAAACAAATAACGGATGCAGCTCAATTATGAAGCACATTGTAGTTTATGTCAACATATTTAATTGAACTACGAAGCGTGTTACGTTAAGTTGAACACCTCTTGTACTGCCTTAAATGAAGTCTTAATAGAATTAACCTGCTTCTTGATATGGGTTTATCATTACGAGAATTGCTTACACATGTTGGAGTAAGGTATAGGACGTTTTATATACACATGGATGGTTTCTTTTTTGATATGTTATTGCCCATTATAAAACGTATGTTCTAGTCGACTGACTGAAAACCAGGGGACATACAGATTATCTCAGCATTTCAACAATGTGGAAAGTTAATAAATGGGTAGTGAAATATATATAAATAGTTATAGTTTAATATGCAAAGATCGATATAATATAATATTGTTTTTTCTTATAGCGAACCCTGTGCTAGGGCATTCAGGTCTAAATGGACTCTATATTCCAGGTTTCGACAAAGATCGGTATAAGATTGTATTTTCCAAAATTGTTTTCAAACAAATATATAGCGAACCCTGTGCTAGGGCCTGGAGGTTAAATGGAATGTTTTATCTATTATATTCCATGTTCTAGGGTGCTCCACAATTCAATTACCGAAAAATATCGAAATAAAATATGGTTCAGTTATAACGTGCACTTGTTTCTAGATTGTTTTATCCATACGTATCACAATATATGATATTTTAATGAGAATACTAATCTGCAATGTTGCTAGGGTGTGGGTGAGCTGGACTAGATACTACTGCATTCCTACATGATTATGCTCTGGTAAACTAATTTTTAAATATAGCTTTTATTTTACCATTAAAATTTCATACTGCATAGTAACGTGTTATTTATTTATTTTCAGAGTTTGTGTATCTTCCGTAGATGTCCCACTGTATGACTGTATGAGATGGTTATGAAAGAATTCAATTTAAACTAAATAAGATATTTGTGATGACCATCTGTTAATTTGCTTTACTTTCAAAAGACAACTCAAATTATTTGAAAATATACTTTACTTGGCATATTATATAATAAACGTCATTAAAGTAAATAAGAAAAAACATAGTATTCATTTTCTTTCTACCCAAGTTTGCTCCAGCTCTTCTGGCCATAATATGTCTTTCCGTCGTTTGTTAACAGAAAGCAATTTTTTGTATCGTTTAAGATCACCTCCGATAAAGTGCAACATGGTGGTGTCTATTGGTGACTAACACAAGTCGTTGTATGTTATTAATTTAATAAACGAGATAGTTACTAACATATTATGCGACCGAACGAATTATTTACCAAATGGCGTAATTTCTATTTTCTGTTCTAGATTATGTTGATTAGTTGAAACTTGAAAAGGTCCTGTTTAACAATAAGGCGTACCTACTCCCACATAGAGAGCTCTGGAAACCCAGCAAAATGTCATTCGGATACTCCAATACTGTCTGAGATTAGCTGTCCCAAATGTACACGAGCATCAGCTTTCCTATATTTCCAAGACTTTGGGAGGGTTTATCACAGACAGTGCTGGTCAAATAACCTTTTTCGGCGGAGAAAAATGTTCACCTTGTAGGAGTTTATGCGCTTCAATTAAACAACTTTCGTTTACTATTAAATTCGTTAACTATTAAGAATGTTATGAAGCGAACCAATACCTGAATCGATCACATGGTTGGAACAAACGAATGAGTCAATAAACATGAACCCCTAAGATATTGCATACGGGATATTTGCGACTAAGTTCGGATATTTAACGAAAAATGACATCTTTATAAATTATTATTCGACAGAGCGATGTGAATCGGGAAAAGAAGAGATACACTTGAATGTGTTAACTTTGTTGAGTAAAGGTTCCTTAGCATACAGCATATTGTATTCCTCTATCAAATAATTTCAAATGAAAAAAAATTAAAATCACGCTCAAAGCTACATAACTTCTTCAAAAACTGCACATTTTCTAATGAAAATCATCATAGTTTAAGTTTGAGTTTAATGACCTCTACAAATAGTTCACATTTCCTAAGGAAACAACTTTTCCCAATCTTAAAACTACGCAACCGATACGTATAATGCATATATCATAAAGATACAAGCTTCTCTTAAGCTTACTGCAACATTCCTTCAACGCTTATAAAATCGCGTATATCTTCTAATTAAACACTTTCGCTGTTATACTTAATATTCTAAACGGCTACGCAGCTTACTTATTTCTTAAACGCAACATCTTTTGTCACGCTTAATGCTACGTCTTCTTGTCTTATCGCCCTTATTAGTATATATTAACATTCACACTAGAGTAAGTTTAGTGCAGTGTGGCAGTTGTAAAATATCTCCCCGCACTAGGAATCAGTAGTGTTATTTATACTGCTCCTTTTGAATCAACCATCACAGTATTGGTAACTTTGAATACTGATTAAGCCGGTGCTAGGGGTTGCTTCTCTGCGAACAGACTCAATAAAGCCGAGTCTGCTACTTTATTCTATTTGTTGTTGTAACATAATTGTCTAAGAATGTTGCTTATATAAGTATGGTTACCAGCTAAGATCGTCAGTGTATACACTAATAACAGGTTGAGGCGTATACATGATGGATGTTAATATAGTTGCAATTATAGGGACGGGGACCCAATGTAGTTCTTAAGGTAGAGGTATTCCAAATACAGCATGGTCTTGGCCACGCTCCTTTCCAGGATTGACCTGAGCCAGACGTGAAGGTCACACAAATAAAAACATGCCAGATAAATGCTTCAAAATACATTTTTAGATTTGTTAATTTATAAATGACATTTATTAAAATAAGAGTATTCTTTTTTACCAAATGCATTTTTTAAACATGAACTTCTGAGATTAACCTTAACAGGCGCGTAGCTACCTGTACGCAAAGTACGCTTTTGCGTAGGCATTGTCCCAAATATTGAAAAAAAAGTCCAAAAATGCAATAAAAACAAGAGCTACTAGGGGTCGGGTAACTTCTTCATTTAGCTCACTTTTTTTCTTTGTAGTAAAGAAAAAATAATTTCAGAGACTAAATCAGCATCATTTTGTTGCGGATATGCCTCCAGATTGACCCTCAGACGGTCTAGGAAAAAAACAACAACGGCGGAGCGTACGCCCCTAGACTGTTTGCGTACACATTCTAAAGTCCCTAGCTACGCCCCTGACCTAACCTCAAAAACAAGTAAATCTTTACTGCGGTTATGTATGTCAACAAATATGGCGGCCACCATGGACAATTCTGTAGGGGAAACATGCTGAATTTTGACTTTTAGCACATTGGACTTGGAATTACATTGAAAATAAGACACAACATTTTGAATTTGTGTTTTTGGTTTTATTTTTTATCTTCGGAAAACCTTGTGGCCTATGGGATAGCAATTAGTGAACTGCAATCTTAACACAAAAACGCGGCAGAAGGGTCTTTTGAACTAGGCATGGAAGAAGGTTTTGGAATATGACCGTAGGCCATATGAATTCTATCTTATGTATTAATGGAACATATATAGAGGATCTGACATGAGTTGTCATTTCATACAAGATTTTATTAAACTAGTTCAGGAATTTTTTATTAAGCGAGCCTCTGGCGAGCTAAATAACAAATTCCTGGACGAGTTTAATAAAATTTTGTATGAAATGACAACGAGTGTCAGATCCTTTTTATCACATGAATTTGAAAATTCCAATTTCAAAATTCAAAATTCCAAATTCCAAAATTTTTAAAATTAAAAATTAAAAAAATGCAAAGTTTCAAAATTTCAAAATTTTGAATTTTTAAAATTTTTGAATTTTGAATTTTTTGAATTTTGAAATTTTGAAAATATAATTTTGAATTTTGAATTTTGAATTTTGAAATCGTGAAATTTTGAAATTTTTGAATTTTGAATTTTGAAATTTCGGTCGCCTTTTATTACACATGGCTAATATAAGGAAATACATAATGGGTATATTATACGGAATACAAGCAGTTTCATGTGATAAAATGTTATATAATATACTATAAGTTAAAGCCTATCAATTCGTTTGTGTTTATTGCCCCCAAAGGATTTCCCATATACATATTTATTTCTACACTTAGCGTATATTTCCTAATTAAAACAAATAACGCTCATCCTTAATGCCACATGAGCTCTACAGATAGTGTACTGTTCCTAATGAACATACTTCCCTCACGCTAAATGCTTCATGACTTCTAAAGGTAGAATATTTTATCTTTCTTAATTAAACTTCTTTTTGATGCGACATGACCTCTACAGATAGTACACAGTTCCCAATGAAATGTTCTCCTCACGCCTAATTCTACATTACTTCTACAGTTAGTGCATAAATAGTCCTATAGTCACCCAAACGCAATGGCACCGTAGAACCGCACTGTACCAAAAACAAAGAGCAAAATTAACAAAATCACTCACTTTCTGTTGAGCAGTAGTTATTCATTTCCTTGAGGTTATTTGCAAGTGGACGGTTGTTTCAAACTGTTGGTGATTATTCAGGCTTATACTACTCTACATTGTCAAGAGTAGTATCATGAGTGATAGAGCAACTTTGTTCATTGTTTGGACGCATGAAGCCGAGCAGAAGATTTTATAGAATGAGAGGGTGGCCCAATGTTGTAAGATGTGTAGAAGGCACTAATATCAAAATACAACAGCCACCAAGGAGCAAGAGAGCATATATGGATAGAAAGCATTTTCCTCAACATAAATGTAATGGTAGTGTTTGAGTATCATGTCATACCCCACCCATCAGATGACCATTAATATACAATTATTTCAAATAAATTACGGTGTGGGAGTGGAAAAACATTATTTTTTCGATATATAATAATCTTCTATTCAGCAAAATTCCGAAAGGTCATAAGACCCATCAGGATACAAAACATATATACAAGGTTGACAGCAGGTACATGCAATAGTTATATGTACTTATGCAAAATTACTAGTGTTTCAACCTCAACACGACGTATAATTATAAAGCTTTTCAAAGTAACAATTCAAAAATACTTTCAATCATGTATGCTATTGTTATTATTAATACATTTTAAACAGTTTTTAATCGCATAATATATGCGGAGAAGATGACAGTCATTTAAATACTAAATAACTTTATTTCACCTTTTATAGAAAACATCAAATGAACTTAATAACATTTGAAATCTTTGTAAAAAGACAGACAAAACAAAAACATCCTTACGTTAACTGGTAACTTAAAAGAGTAACTTTCATGAATTTTAATAATATTTAATAATAAAATGTGTTTTGTACACTAATTATTATTAGCTAACACATTTAGCCCTCTTATCTCAAAGTCTTTAAAAACAAAGACGCTCAGATTTTTTTTATATTTTTGTGATTTTCACTATTTATCAGTTTCAAAAATTTAAACATACTTAATGGTTTATTCTCTTACTGCTCTGGCTTCTGCAAAGTCATTGAGTACCTTCATTGTGGCTTTCAAGGCTATTGTTTTTTTGTATTATATTTACACGAGCATATTTGTGTTTTACTTATATTGCCTATTGATGCTGCCTTGTTGGTTAGAGATTAGATCATGGCGGGGATTTCTTTATTTACACTGTCCTGTTTTAATGGGATGACAGTAGGGTAAGTGTGAGGTTTGGTGCACCCTAGAACCGGTTTAAACCCCCAGTGGCCTACTTTGCCACTGACCGTTCCAAGGCGGTAGCCCTATTGTCAACCCTTTTTGTGTTTGTGATGTCGTTTGCATTTATTATTGCTTTTGCCTTCTTGTTTGTCTGTTTGCGTGTTTGTTTCTGTGTTTTGTGGTTTACTGTCCTCCTTGAATCCTACTTTCCCTGTCCGATCTTTTTATATTTCTTTTGATCTTTTCCAATAAGACTTATTTCTATATTTTTCTCTTAACTCATTATATAATGAACATTCAATAATAAAGTGATACTCATCTTCTAGTTTTGCACATGTGATACATTTACGTTCATTTATTGGTATGCTATTCGGCTTATGCCATCTCCCAGCTTCTATTTGTAAGTTATGAGATGATAGTCTTAGACTTGATAATGCATTTCTATACTTTAGTATATTTAAAACATATAAGTAAGGTGTCATAACCTTGTTATCTACTATCAATGTGTAAAAATGAGCTCTGCTTGAATTTTCCAAACGGCAGTGCATATCTTGAGTAAAGTTATCGTGTAATCGTTGTTTAACATTGTAAAGAAATAAATAACTGTTCCCTACACCTTGGAAAAGCCAAGTATCATAAAAAACAAGTGAGGCTTATACATGTTTTAATAAAGTGACCCAGTTCTTCTTATTTGGATGTAAATCAGCATCACGTCTCGTCAGATTATAAACATGTTTTACAAAACAAATTTCATGACATCCAATATTTTTTACCACTAGTTGTATAAGTATGCAAATAAGCTTAGTATGCGCTGTCAAACAAAAACAATAATGACTATGATCCAATTCCCACGGTTTATGTCGGTTTCGCGTGTTCAAGCAACAGGCAAACATAAACAATTTACCATCTTACTATAAAACAAAACAATAAACAATAAGTAATATATTGTTTATAAAAAACAACGAACACATGTTACATGTAGATGTGGTAATGCGTAGACCAGGTAGATCCGTTTATTTTTATCAAAATAAAACATATAAATAAATCACACACTTTCATCGACAATCCATAAAATAAGAATTGATTCACTTTATATAGAAGTGAATGTTGTGTCCAAGCACTTAACAGCAATAAAATATAACAAAAAAACACCAGTTCTGAATCGCCAATTCGCTCACTCATTTCCATGTGTCTGTGAAATATAAATCCGTTGTAAGGATTCAGTCCTGACATTAACACTTTCCGAGGTGAAGTAACCCTATTAATCTAGAACCAGTTACTCATTCGCACTGGCACACAAAAACATCCAACTTCTGAAAAACAGAGAACTATATTTATAATATATAACAAATAATTTAATTTGTATATAATGCATATAATTCTTAAAGGATGGGTGCGAGGGAAAACGATATCGTATCGATCATTCTTGCCTTGTCTGACACTCCTCGATGATGAAAAGTCATAGGATTTTCTTATATATACCCATGAGTTACCCGTATGTTACTCATACCACCAGGTGGTCAAACCGGCTTAACACCTTAAACTTTAAAGGCACATTTACACATCTATGATAAATACATTTATGCATTCTTTCATTACATTCAGACAAACATAAAAATAATGTTATCAGTTTACTATAAATGTTTTGAACAATACAATAAATAATAAGTACTATATTGTTTATAAAAAATAACAAACACATGTTAGATATGACAATGCGTAGACCAGGCAGATTGGCAGAAAATGTGCGGGGACAATTTTACATATAAGGAACTATATTCCCAAGTCATTGAAACAGATCTCCTAATACTATCGCTTTCCCTCACGCAACCATCTTTTGAATTCTCTGACCTCCATCGACCATGTTTCCTAAATAATCTGTCGGGAACACCGCTACGCGCTGCATGTGTAGCTCCTTCTGATCTCAAAGAATGTAGACCAAACTTTGACTTATCTAATCCTATAGATTCTAAGTTTTTCAACATGATTTCCCTAGATTTTGCATAAATATATGTCTGCCCTTGCGTAAAACGTAAGAATTACTCTTTTTACAGAAACTTATACTGCGGAATAAAAATTCTTCAGATTTACAAGTTATACCACATACAGAGAAATACGTTTCTAGATACTTTATTGGACACGTTATTTTTCCCGTTCTGCCTATAATAACATAATTATCGTGATGTAACTGATCTGTTTCGTTAGAGCTAATAACAAGTTTTGCTAGTTTCTCATCAATTCGGAAATTATTCCCCTTTAGAGGAACTAATTCGTCAAATCTGAGGAATCCGGCAAAAGCTAAGAGCCACATATACTCAGTTGCAAAGGAAACTGGACACTGTGGAAATTTTACTTTGCATCCTATCCTCTTTATCAAGCGACAGTCCCTTAATGATTCGACCAATTGAAAAACAAATGACAACATGATCTTGGCAATGGAATGATACAAACTTTGGTACCAAACATGGCATATTCATTTTGGAATTTGTCAATTTAATTCTAAACAACTTTGTACAAATAAATCTAAACAAAACTCAGTGACCAGTTTCTTTTGCAACTGAGTATAGTTACAAATCTCAGATTTATTAAATTTTCATCTTAACCAAATTTTAGTACTATCCTTTGAATATGATCAGTAGTGATATATTTCTTTGGTACGGGTGGCTTCCCACACTTTCTAAGTAGACTAGCCTTCGCTAATTTGACTAGAGACGATTAACAAGGATCTTCAAGTCCCACTTTTTCGTGAGCCCACTGCGTTAATTTATGAAGACGAAGGGTATTCATCTGATGCTGATCTTTTGCTGAAACGGGTTTAAATTTATACTTATTACACCACTTACAGAATAACTTAAAATAACATTTATATTAACCGTCATAATCTCTTTCAAAACATCTATCTTGAATAGATCTGTAAAGTGTATAATGAGAATTGACAATTAGAGATTGACACCGATGTGTTGCCGTGCATTTAAAGAATATGGGATATTTTTTACAAACACACATCAGTCCTGACTGTAATCTATGAAAACACAGACCAGTCCCAACTGTAATTTATAATATGAATATCAACAGACATCATTCCCGAATGCAGTACAAAAACACAGACCACTAGAAATGTAAGCTATGATCTTTATACAAACAGACCTCCGACCCGACTGTAATCTATGAAGTACAAACAAGTCACGGCTGTAATTTTTTAATTTAGTAAATCAGCCAAACTCAGTCCCAACTGTAATCTATGAGGTACAGACCAGTCCCAACTGTAATTTAAATTATTTTTAAAAACGGACAATACTCAGTCCCAACTGTAATCTACGAGGCACAGAACAGTCCCAACTGTAATTTATATAATTTATAAACAGACAAAACTCAGTCCCGACTGTAATCTATGAGACACAGACCAGTCCCAACTGTAAATTGTAATTTAAAGCAGACACAACCTCAGTTCCGACGGTAATCTATAAGACACAGACCAGTCCCAACTGTAAATTGTAATTTAAAGCAGACACAACCTCAGTTCTGACTGTAATCTATAAGACAAAGATCAGTCCCGACTGTAAATTGCAATTTAAAGCAGACACAACCTCATTTCCGACTGTAATCTATAGGACAGACCAGTTCCAACTAATTTGAAGCAGACAATACCTCAGTTCCGATTGAAATCTATAAGACACAGACCAGTTCCAACTGTAAATTGTAATTTAATGCAGACAAAACCTCAGTTCCGACTGTAATCTATAAGACACAGACCAGTCCCAAATGTAAATTGTAATTTAAAGCAGACACAACCTCATTTCCGACTGTAATCTATAGGACAGACCAGTTCCAACTGTATATTGTAATTTGAAGCAGACAATACCTTAGTTCCGATTGTAATCTATAAGACACAGACCAGTTCCAACTGTAAATTGTAATTTAATGCAGACAAAACTTCAGTTCCGACTGTAATCTATAAGACACAGACCAGTCCCAAATGTAAATTGTAATTTAAAGCAGACACAACCTTAGTTCCGACGGTAATCGATGAGACACAGACCAGTTCCAACTGTAAATTGTAATTTAAAGCAGACAATACTTGCAGCAATGAAATATGACAAATAACAAGTGAGAAAATCGCTCCCAATGGTAAATATTACAGAATATTAAACCCGACTTTATCCTTTAGTTTAAGACCTTACACATGAAGGGAGGATAGCACGTAATCTCCCGTAATTAAGTATGTATTGGTTAACTCCCTTTCTCACAGACGTATAGCAAGTACCGTGCGTTTAAAATGTACCATTCCAAAATACTAGAGCCTTTTGTGTTATTGATAAAGATATTTTGTCCTGCACTGAATTCTAATATATCTAATACAAAATCATGTTTATGTCCGTCTGATTTGAATACTATAGGCTTTGCCATTTCGGGACGATTACTGTGCGATTAATATGTGTGCCACAAGACAGTGCATGAGCAATTGCTTTATTCACTAAACAAGTTGGTGGTACAATCCAGTTTAGAGCTCCATGCCAGTTTTGGGCAAAAGCATCAACAGCTTCTGTCTGAACAAGTAAAACTTAGTTAAACCTTGGTAACTTTTTATTCAACAAAGTTGCAAACCTATCAACTATGTGAGGACCCCATAAACTGTCAACGAGGTTAACAGTCGGGACCTGCCAATCATCTGTATCCGACAGCTTGCTTTTAACATCCGCAATGTGTTATTGTCCCTGGGAATCCACTGAATCTCTAGATCTATATTACGTTTCAGACATACACTGAACACATCAAAAGACATTGACTGTAGTTCTGGTCGTGTTCTACCCGATTGAATAATGTATACACAGCACTGCACGATTGAATAATGTGTACACATCACTGTGAATCAGAAAACCATTTGAAAGCTTTATTTGACAATTTATTTTTTCCGCATAAGGCTAGAAGTACAACTTTTATTTCTCTGTTTGTAGATCCTTTTATTTTGTCGTAATCTGATCATGTGTTACGAAACACACTATTCTCGGACTTCACAGACTATTTTTTTCTATATGTAACGGGCCATCCAAGGAATTGCACGTTTCTTTGACAAAAGATAAATACTGTGTCATGAGCCTAGCTATGTTACCTATTACAGGCATAATTGAAATGACCTTTCCGGTGCATCTTGCAAGAGTTCTAGCAGACGTTTTTGGCAACCCGTTTGAAACGTGAATTAATGTATTTCAAAGATCTAGAACCCTCCTATCAGGTATAGACAGAATGAAATTCTCACTATCCCAAAGTAAATCGATCAACTCCATAATTTGAACGGGATACCAAATAGTTTTTTCCTTATTGATTAAAAAGCCTGCCAATAGTCTTTTAATGTTTTTAAAAAAAAACTAATCACTGTATGACATACTGAGAGTTTTGTTTGTACTAGTTTAATACTACGACCCCGCCAGTATTTGACCATTTCACGCATGACTTTACTGAATATGAAAGGGGCTGAACTCTAGCCGAACGTTAGTACAGTAAAGCAGTAGTACTTTCCCTTCCAGGAAATCCCCAGATATATTATGATACTCTTTTGTAAGATCGAATTTGAAGCCATAATTGCATTTTTCAAAAAACTCTAAACCTGTTTTCTAGTCTTCAAAAGGAAACCTTTCTTTCCAAATAAACTTGCTTACTACTCTTGCATCTAGTATCAATCGCTTTTGGCCTTCCCTATTAATGGAAACGCTTAAAGGGTTCACTATATCGGGTATGAAAGGAGTTTTGACTATACGTCTGTTCTTTAAAAGCTCAGAGACAGACTCTTGTACAAATTCTATATTTTCGCAAGCAGATCTATCATTTTTTGAAAAAGTATTTGACGGTGTCTCATTTTCACATGTACTTTTACTAAAATTTAAATATTTTTGCTCTAAAAACGCTGAGTGTTCGATATCAGAAGTGCTTAATTTGTACTTACCATTTATGTCACTGTCCTCCTTTTTGTCGTCTGCGGCGCTCTCAAACTTGTAGGGATGTCTTCTGCTACTGTACTGATCGGGACAGTCCTGTCTGAAATGACATCTTCTACCACAACTGAAGCAAATTTGGGTGTATACGGCATTGTAATAAAAAAAAACATGCTGACAAGTGTACATTTGATTGCTAGATAAATTTATATCGATAATTTTCAGAAATCCGCGATGAGATGAACGTTGCACAGTATGTTAAATAGTAATGTTCACGACAGATGATAAGTTAGAATCTGACACGGTCGCGGAGATCCTGAGTTCGTGTTCCGATTGCGGAACAATTAAAGAAAGAGACGGATTCAAAATATAAGTAGTTTTTGTATGGTAGTGAAATGCTCCAGTTTGGTAATGATATAGGCGTTGTGCTCCTCAGTACCCCTTTACATGCAGGTTGAGTGAAGCTAAGATTGGTTTCCCCCGTTAAGCGTTATAAAACAAATTGTTTCACTAAAAGATAGATAACTCAGTCTTATTATGTTTAAATGAATGAGAGGCGGTCTTTCTTAGTAAGTGGTGGGCGTGGAGACCTTGTTTAATTGCTGGGATGATGGACGTCTGTCTGGCGTAAGTTGCCTTTTAGAATTGCTGCGATGGTAGACGTCTCGGGCGAATGTCCTGTTACAAATTGCGCATGATACATGTTGAGAAATTTGTTTATTTGAAATATAAGATGTACATTTATAAAGAAATACTGACAGAAACTATGCAAAATATTTGTCTAGTACTGAGAGTACTCAAGTTGACTAAATAGGGATATATCTGGACTATTTAAGCTCGATGGCGTCACATACTGTGTGAACCTCCCAATACGATGTCCGGCATAATACACCTTATCTTTTGTGTATATACCGTGTGGGTGATGAACTGTTTGTCCGAAATCATTGATGGCTTATTCCATGTAACCAAATATGGTTATACCAGACCGTATGGCATTTGGTATTACATGCGTATAGTATATGAATATAATACCCTGTTTCGGGTGGTAAAGAGCGTATGCCCGATACAACGAGCCGGTATCGGCTTGTTGGTAACTATGTGCAGGTATCTGCACATAGGGTTATGTACAAATGCAAGTGAATGTGATAATAATAATACTAATAATAACAATAATAAAGCCTTTTGAAACGTGTCGATGAAGCATGTTTGGTGATGATGTAGTTGACATGTAAGCCGTGTGAAGAAATGTGGGTTAAATGTATATATAAATAAATGCGCTATAAGCTCCCCTGTATAGGGGTGATAAATAGCCGTATGCCATGTTGCATCGAGCCGGTATCGTCTTATCGGTTACTATGTGCGCGTATTTGCACATAGAGTTAGACATGTGTAGATATGTTAAAGTAGTAAATGGCTAAAACTCGAGCGTAGCTGTTTATTATAACTTCTGGTAAAATAGGGGATTCACTAAATACCTACCACTTCGATTACATGACGTCATCTTCTTGCGTACACCGAGTTAACTCCCTTGATCTCCAACTCTTCAACAGTAAACAACATGAAAACTAGCGGTAAAATGATAAATTCGTTAAAATGTTATCATAACCTGACGTTTAACTAGATTGGTAACAAACTTCAGATAGTTTAAATGATAGACATATGAATATTGTTCAAATAGAAATCGACTGTAATGTCTATTGAAGAAACATACTGCTCGATCGAGGGATTTACAATCCACTCGATTGCCTCCAATTGCGTTCGAGGGTGGGTGAGCAGCGAACAGACGTTAGAGAAAGTAATTGAATGTCACGCCAGACATCAATTGTGCGAATTCGTTTTCTGGTAAGTGGAATTATATAGACCAAGCACTTCAAAACATGTCACCCATCATATGTATATAGACCAGCCACTTCAAAACATGTCACCAATATTTGTATATAGACCAGCCACATCAAAACATGTCACCCATCATTTGTATATAGACCAGCCACTTCAAAACATGTCCCCCATCATATGTATATAGACCAGCCACTTCAAAACATGTCCCCCATCATATGTATATAGACCAGCCACCTCAAAACATGTCACCCATCATTTTTATATAGACCAGCCACTTCAAAACAGGTCACCTTCCTTAAGTATATAGGCCAGCCACTTCAAAACATGTCACCCACCATATGTATATAGACCAGCCACTTCAAAACATGTCACCCATCATTTGTATATAGACCAGCCACTTCAAAACATGTCACCCATCATATGTATATAGACCAGCCACCTCAAAACATGTCCCCCATCATATGTATATAGACCAGCAACTTAAAAAAATGTCACCCACAACATGTATATAGACCAGCCACTTCAAAACATGTCACCCATCAGATGTATATAGACCAGCCACTTCAAAACATGTCACCCATCATTTGTATATTGTCCAGCCACTTCAAAACAGGTCACCCATCATATGTATATAGACCAGCCACTTCAAAACATGTCCCCCATCGTACGTATATAGACCAGCCACCTCAAAACATGTCACCCATCATTTGTATATAGACCAGACACTTCAAAACAGGTCACCCATCATATGTATATAGACCAGCAACTTGAAAACATGTCTCCCACAATATGTATATAGACCAGCCACTTCAAAACATGTCACCCATCATTTGTATATAGACCAGCCACTTCAAAACATGTCACCCATCATATGTATATAGACCAGCCACCTCAAAACATGTCACCCATCATATGTATATAGACCAGCCACTTCAAAACATGTCCCCCATCGTGTGTATATAGACCAGCCACCTCAAAACATGTCACTCATCATTTGTATATAGACCAGCCACTTCAAAACAGGTCACCCATCATATGTATATAGACCAGCCACTTCAAAACAGATCACCCATCATATGTATATAGACCAGCCACTTCAAAACATGTCACCCATCATATGTATATAGACCAGCCACTTCAAAACATGTCACCCATCATATGTATATAGACCAGCCACCTCAAAACATGTCACCCATCATATGTATATAGACCAGCCACTTCAAAACATGTCCCCCATCATATGTATATAGACCAGCCACCTCAAAACATGTCACCCATCATTTGTATATAGACCAGCCACTTCAAAACAGGTCACCTTCCGTAAGTATATAGGCCAGCCACTTCAAAACATGTCACCCACCATATGTATATAGACCAGCCACTTCAAAACATGTCACCCATCATATGTATATAGACCAGCCACTTCAAAACATGTCACCCATCATATGTATATAGACCAGCCACTTCAAAACATGTCCCCCATCATATGTATATAGACCAGCCACTTCAAAACATGTCACCCATCATATGTATATAGACCAGCCACCTCAAAACATGTCACCCATCATTTTTATATAGACCAGCCACTTCAAAACAGGTCACCTTCCTTAAGTATATAGGCCAGCCACTTCAAAACATGTCACCCACCATATGTATATAGACCAGCCACTTCAAAACATGTCACCCATCATTTGTATAAAGACCAGCCACTTCAAAACATGTCACCCATCATATGTATATAGACCAGCCACTTCAAAACATGTCCCCCATCATATGTATATAGACCAGCCACCGCAAAACATGTCACCCATCATTTGTATATAGACCAGCCACTTCAAAACAGGTCACCCATCATATGTATATAGACCAGCCACTTCAAAACATGTCACCCATCATATGTATATAGACCAGCCACCTCAAAACATGTCACCCATCATATGTATATAGACCAGCCACTTAAAAACATGTCCCCCATCGTATGTATATAGACCAGCCACCTCAAAACATGTCACCCATCATTTGTATATAGACCAGCCACTTCAAAACATGTCACCCACAACATGTATATAGACCAGCCACTTCAAAACATGTCACCCATCAGATGTATATAGACCAGCCACTTCAAAACATGTCACCCATCATTTGTATATTGTCCAGCCACTTCAAAACAGGTCACCCATCATATGTATATAGACCAGCCACTTCAAAACATGTCCCCCATCGTACGTATATAGACCAGCCACCTCAAAACATGTCACCCATCATTTGTATATAGACCAGACACTTCAAAACAGGTCACCCATCATATGTATATAGACCAGCAACTTGAAAACATGTCTCCCACAATATGTATATAGACCAGCCACTTCAAAACATGTCACCCATCATTTGTATATAGACCAGCCACTTCAAAACATGTCACCCATCATATGTATATAGACCAGCCACCTCAAAACATGTCACCCATCATATGTATATAGACCAGCCACTTCAAAACATGTCCCCCATCGTATGTATATAGACCAGCCACCTCAAAACATGTCACTCATCATTTGTATATAGACCAGCCACTTCAAAACAGGTCACCCATCATATGTATATAGACCAGCCACTTCAAAACAGATCACCCATCATATGTATATAGACCAGCCACTTCAAAACATGTCACCCACCATATGTATATAGACCAGCCACTTCAAAACATGTCACCCATCATTTGTATATAGACCAGCCACTTCAAAACATGTCACCCATCATATGTATATATACCAGCCACTTCAAAACATGTCCCCCATCATATGTATATAGACCAGCCACCTCAAAACATGTCACCCATCATTTGTATATAGACCAGACACTTCAAAACAGGTCACCCATCATATGTATATAGACCAGCAACTTGAAAACATGTCTCCCACAATATGTATATAGACCAGCCACTTCAAAACATGTCACCCATCATTTGTATATAGACCAGCCACTTCAAAACATGTCAACCATCATATGTATATAGACCAGCCACCTCAAAACATGTCCCCCATCATATGTATATAGACCAGCCACCTCAAAACATGTCACCCATCATTTGTATATAGACCAGCCACTTCAAAACAGGTCACCCATCATATGTATATAGACCAGCCACTTCAAAACATGTCACCCATCATATGTATATAGACCAGCCACCTCAAAACATGTCACCCATCATATGTATATAGACCAGCCACTTCAAAACATGTCCCCCATCGTATGTATATAGACCAGCCACCTCAAAACATGTCACCCATCATTTGTATATAGACCAGCCACTTCAAAACAGGTCACCCATCATATGTATATAGACCAGCCACCTCAAAACATGTCACCCATCATATGTATATAGACCAGCCACTTCAAAACATGTCCCCCATCGTATGTATATAGACCAGCCACCTCAAAACATGTCACCCATCATTTGTATATAGACCAGCCACTTCAAAACAGGTCACCCATCATATGTATATAGACCAGCCACTTCAAAACATGTCACCCATCATATGTATATAGACCAGCCACTTCAAAACATGTCACCCATCATATGTATATAGACCAGCCACCTCAAAACATGTCACCCATCATATGTATATAGACCAGCCACCTCAAAACATGTCACCCATCATATGTATATAGACCAGCCACTTCAAAACATGTCCCCCATCGTATGTATATAGACCAGCCACCTCAAAACATGTCACCCATCATTTGTATATAGACCAGCCACTTCAAATCAGGTCACCCATCATATGTATATAGACCAGCCACTTCAAAACAGGTCACCCATCATATGTATATAGACCAGCCACCTCAAAACATGTCACCCATCATATGTATATAGACCAGCCACCTCAAAACATGTCACCCATCATTTGTATATAGACCAGCCACTTCAAAACATGTCACCCATTTATTTGTATATAGACCAGCCACTTCAAAACATGTCACCCATCATATGTATATAGGCCAGCCACTTCAAAACATGTCACCCATCATTTGTATATAGACCAGCCACTGAGAATTGAGATTTACAGTTTTGTTGACCAGAATAAGTATGTTAAGTAGGTCATTGGCATAGTGAACTATGTTTGGTATTGGTATTCATCAAGGTGTTATTCAAAAAGGTTTAAGACTGTCAAATAGTTTCAATACATGAAGGTTAAAGAATGTGTATAAGATTATATAATGTTCTAAGAAAATAACCAATTTCTTATCCGGTTGGACATAAGTAGGTCAACGTATGTGATGGTGATGCGACATGTGATTGATGTGTTGTAGTAAATCTATATACATGTATAGGAAATGAGATGTGTGGCTTGAAAAGGTTGGTGCATATACATAACATGTTTGAAATGGTTGGTCTAAAAACAAATGATGGGTGACATGTCTTGAAGTGATTGGTCTATATACAAATGATGGCTGACATGTCTTGAAGTTGTTGGTCTATATACAAATGATGGGTGACATGTCTTGAATGAAGTGGTTGGTCTATATACAAATGATGGGTGACATGTTTTGAAGTGGTTGGTCTATATACAAATGATGAGTGACATGTTTTGAGGTGGCTGGCCTATATTATTCCGGTAGGTGACCTGTTTTGAAGTGGTAGGTTTATATTATTCTGGTAGGTGACCTGTTTTGAAGTGGTTGGTCTATATACAAATGATGAGTGACATGTTTTGAGGTGGCCGGCCTATATTATTCTGGTAGTTGACCTGTTTTAAAGGGTCTGGTCTATATACAAATGATGGGTGACACGTTTTGAGGTGGTTGGCCTATATTATTCTGGTAGGTGACCTGTTTTGAAGTGGTTGGTCTATATCATTATGTTAGATGACATGTTTTGAAGTGGTTGGTCTATATAATTCTGGTAGCTGACCTGTTTTGAAGTGGTTGGTCTATATACAAATAATAGGTGGCATGTTTTGAGGTGGCTGGCCTATATTATTCTGGTAGGTGACCTGTTTTGAAGTGGTTGGTCTATATACAAATGATGGGTGACATGTTTTGAGGTGGCTGGCATATATTATTCTGGTAGGTGACCTGTTTTGAAGTGGTTGGTCTATATTATTCTGGTAGGTGACCTGTTTTGAAGTGGTTGGTCTATATACAAATGATGGATGACATGTTTTGAGGTGGCTGGCCTATATTATTCTGGTAGGTGACCTGTTTTGAAGTGGTTGGTCTATATACAAATGATGGGTGACATGTTTTGAGGTGGCTGGCCTATATTATTCTGGTAGGTGACCTGTTTTGAAGTGGTTGGTCTATATTATTCTGGTAGTTGACCTGTTTTGAAGGGTCTGGTCTATATACAAATGATGGGTGACACGTTTTGAGGTGGTTGGCCTATATTATTCTGGTAGGTGACCTGTTTTGAAGTGGTTGGTCTATATCATTATGTTAGATGACATGTTTTGAAGTGGTTGGTCTATATAATTCTGGTAGCTGACCTGTTTTGAAGTGGTTGGTCTATATACAAATGATAGGTGGCATGTTTTGAGGTGGCTGGCCTATATTATTCTGGTAGGTGACCTGTTTTGAAGTGGTTGGTCTATATACAAATGATGGGTGACATGTTTTGAGGTGGCTGGCCTATATTATTCTGGTAGGTGACCTGTTTTGAAGTGGTTGGTCTATATTATTCTGGTAGGTGACCTGTTTTGAAGTGGTGGGTCTATATTATTCTGGTAGGTGACCTGTTTTGAAGTGGCTGGTCTATATACAAATGATGGGTGACACGTTTTGAGGTGGCTGGCTTATATTATTCTGGTAGGTGACCTGTTTTGAAGTGGTTGGTCTATATCATTCTGGTAGGTGACCTGTTTTGAAGGGGCTGGTCTATATACAAATGATGGGTGACATGTTTTGAGGTGGCTGGCCTATATTATTCTGGTAGGTGACCTGTTTTGAAGTGGTTGGTCTATATTATTCTGGTAGTTGACCTGTTTTGAAGTGGTCTATATACAAATGATGGGTGTCATGTTTTGAGGTGGCTGGCCTATATTATTCTGGTAGGTGACCTGTTTTGTTGTTCGCCACAACATTGCGACAAACTGTACCATTCCGATTTTTTTTTTATTGCACGCCGTAACATCGCCACACACTTTTCAATTCAGATTTGCCGTTTCTTTATTCGCCATAAGATCACGACAAACTTTTCCATTCTGATCTGCTTTATCTCCGTTCGCCAAAACTTCATCACAAAGCTTAAACTTTATACAGATTGTTGTTATTTCTTCTATGTTACTTATTACTCAAGTAAAATGTGGATTTTATGTCAAAGGACCACTTAACAAGTTATTTTGCTAAGTACATGTATAAAACTTTTAGCGGAACCTTATTTTTTCAATCGGTAGCACGGCGGATTTTTAACCGGAGGCCCCGGGTTCAATCCTCCATGGTGCCACTGAGTTTCGTCGGTGTGTTCTTGGGCAAGACACTTTCCCTAGCTTAGCCTCGTCCATCGGATGGGGACGTAAACGGTCCCATGTATCGGTCTATCCTGCGAGCACGTTAAAGAACCATTGGAATCTATTCGATATAAGAGTAGGGCACAGTTCCGGGATTCCTATGTATCCTTCCCCTCTCTCTGGGGCGGCTCTAAATAACCTATATTGTGTTGATGAGCCGTTAAACAACATTCAATTCAATTCAATTATTTAAAAAAAATATAAAAAGCCAAAATATGTATTATTGTGTTGCAAGAACATTTTTAAATTCCAAACATCATGATAACTTCAACATTTAAAACCGGAACAATTAAAATTGTGTCCCAAGTGCAAAATGATATCAATATTACTCTGCATTAACATGACCATCATGATGACAAGTCAATTTAATAGTTTAAGTCATTGTGAATTATTATATTATAAGGAACTATCTACAAATATAACAAATATAAAATCTACTTTGAAATTTAAGCACAGTCATACTTTAAATAACATGTATTTAAAAGTCAAAAAATGACAAAGATAATTAATTCTTAATATCAGAATAATATAAGTGTACAGTCATGTAGAAACACAATTTATGATAGATTTGGTGGGAAATTAAGCTGGATAATCTTGCTGACTGGGTCAGTTAATTATTATTACCAGGTAGTATGCAATTTCCTTTGATCTGATGCAGTATCATGCAGTATCCTGCAGAGATTATTCTATTAGAAACACATGTGTTCAAGAAATTGTGGTATTTTTGCATAAATAACCAGTTATCATGTGTCTATATAGGCAATGGTGTTCCTGTTGTCAACAGTGTACTATTTTTCAATGAAATTGTAACAATTTAAAACAATGAATTTGAATGAGTTTATTTGAGTGAATATGCTGAAGGGGAATTGTTCCACACCTGTATATTGTAAGTATATAACTGTTTTATTTTTATTTTTATATGTCGGAAAATAGCAAGTTTTGCATTTTTCATCTGGTTAGGTAACAGTCGTCTGGAACTTTCGGAATCAGCCCCAGACCATTATCAGACCCATAACCTGACCTCCATTGGTAAATGTTTAAATTTATGTTTGTGGGTCTGTCCTAAGGATCTGGTGCTGATTCTAAGATATCCAGGCACCAAGTGCCTATTGGACTGCTACAGTTAGGATGATGTTCGACATTTCCATGAAAATGGGAGTAATGCAGGAATGACAGCGCTCGACATCTCCATGAAAATGACAGCATTCGACATCTCCATGATAATGGGAGTAATGTAGAAATGACCGCACGACATCTCCATGATAATGGGAGTAATGCAGAAATGACCGCACGACATCTCCATGATAATGGGAGTAATGTAGAAATGACATCGCTCGACATCTCCTTGAAAATGGGAGTAATGCAGAAATGACAGCGCTCGACATCTCCTTGAAAATGAGAGTAAAGCAGAAATGACAGCGCTCGACATCTCTATGAAATGACTGTAATGCAGGAATAACAACGGTCGACATCTCTGTAAAAGTGAGAGTAATGCGCAATGACAGCGCTCGACATCTCCATAAAAATGGGAGTGATGCAGAAATGACAGCGCTCGTCATTTCTGTGAAAATGAGAGTCATGCAGAAATGACAGTGCTCGACGTCTCCATGAAAATGAGAGTAATGCAGAAATGGCAGCGCTCAACATCTCCATGAAAATGAGAGTAATGCAGAAATGACAGCGGTCGACATCTCTATGAAATGACTGTAATGCAGGAATAACAACGGTCGACATCTCTGTAAAAGTGAGAGTAATGCGCAATGACAGCGCTCGACATCTCCATCAAAATTGGAGTGATGCAGAAATGACAGCACTCGTCATTTCTGTGAAAATGAGAGTCATGCAGAAATGACAGTGCTCGACGTCTCCATGAAAATGAGAGTAATGCAGAAATGGCAGCGCTCGACATCTCCATGAAAATGAGAGTAATGCAGAAATGACAGCGGTCGACATCTCCATAAAAATGGGAGTAATGCAGAAATGACAGCGGTCGACATCTCCCTGATAATGGGAGTAATGCAGGAATGACAGCGGTCGACATCTCCATAAAATGGGAGAAATACAGAAATGACAGCGGTCGACATCTCCATGAAAATGAGAGTAATGCAGAATTGACAGCGGTCGACATCTCCATGAAAATAGGAGTAATGCAGAAATGACAGCAGTCGACATCGCCATGATAATGGGAGTAATACAGAAATGACAGCGGTCGACATCTCAATAAAATGAGAGTAATGCATGAATGACAGCGGTCGACATCTCCATAAAATGGGAGTAATGCAGAAATGACAGCGGTCAACATCTCCATGAAAATAGGAGTAATGCAGAAATGACAGTGGTCGACATCTCCATAAAATGTGAGTAATGCAGAAATGACAGCGGTCGACATCTCCATGATAATGGGAGTAATGCAGGAATGGCAGCGCTCGACATGTCCATGAAAATGAGAGTAATGCAGGAATGACAGCGGTCGACATCTCCATAAAATGGGAGAAATACAGAAATGACAGCGGTCGACATCTCCATGAAAATGAGAGTAATGCAGAATTGACAGTGGTCGACATCTCCATGAAAATAGGAGTAATGCAGAAATGACAGCAGTCGACATCGCCATGATAATGGGAGTAATGCAGAAATGACAGCGGTCGACATCTCCATAAAATGAGAGTAATGCATGAATGACAGCGGTCGACATCTCCATAAAATGGGAGTAATGCAGAAATGACAGCAATCATCATCTCCATGAAAATGGGAGTAATGCAGAAATGACAGCGGTCGACATCTCCATAAAATGTGAATAATGCAGAAATGACAGCGGTCGACATCTCCATGAGCACACGTAAAACAATGGACGTGAGACATATACCCGTGAGGAATTTCCTAACTAGGCATGGGACCCTTACGAGACATTTTGAAACGTCAACTTTGGTCGGACACCCGCAACACCCCCCATAACAAATTGTAAGGATATACTTTAAATCGAGAGCATTTATTTAGTGTCGATTTATTTAAATCGTTCCATTTATTTAAATTTGGTGCAGTCCATGTTAAATAGTGAAAAAAAATCATGTTTTTGATCTAAATATATATTTTTTTAAAACGGCGCACCATTGTTTGATTTCATAATTTCAGTCCATTATTTATTTTGAAAAACTTTGCCGCGATGTGTTGGCGAACATTGCCGCAACTTTGCAGCGAACATCACCACAAGCATCGCCAGAACAGTGCAGAGAAACATTTTATGCAAATGAAGTTTGCTGCAAAGTTGCAGCGAACATCGCCAGAAGATTACAGCTAAAAGCGTTATGCAAATGAAGTTTGCTGCAAAGTTGCCGCACACTTTTACCATGCAAATGAGGTCTGCGGCAAAGTTGCGGTGAACATCGCCGGAACATCACCATATATTTGCATATTTGTTCGCTGCGGCATGATAAAAGTGTACCGCAACATCGCCGCAAACTTGTTCGCCGCAGCTTTGCAGCAATGTTTGCCGCAGAGTTGCAGCAAATAGTCGCCAGAAGCCTATATTTTTGGTAAGGGAATGTTTTACATAGCTGATAAACAGGTTGTGTGTAAACATTACAACTAGGCGCGTTCAAAATTGAGTAGACCATGGTATAATTGCCGAATCTGTCATTTATAACACGTCCGAAATATACCGGCATTTATAGCACGGTTTAGGCTCAGACCTTCAGGTTTATGAAAAATTAAACGTAAGCAAGAACAAAGGAAAACCATTAATAAATACAATAAATAATCTATAATAAAACATTTCTGTGTTCTAATTAAAGATTGTTTCGAACATAAATAGTCAGCTCTGAATTAATACAATAGTATGTATTAATACAGAAATCAGGAAATTATAATGGGGTCCGAATCGCCCACGGTCCGAATCAGCCAGGTACCGAACGTTTAAGTGGCCTAATTTCAATGTAAAGTGGCTAACTTGTAAAATACATAGTACTACATTTCTACAAAGTGTTTTCACTATATGATCATGGATCGCAACAGTTACCAAAAGACAGAATTGCTCCGATGTGCAGTCTATTGTGTGTGTTCGATTGCGCAATGCGACAATGTGTATACAAAATGACGTCATCACTTTCTGTGTACTCCATATGGCTGGTAACTAGCCTCTCCCGGTAAAATAGACGTCTCGGGTGAATGTCTAAAATGACTGGTTATATTTTTCTATGTATATATTTATGTATATTAAGTACCAATGTGGGTAATGACACTGGCGGTAGTGACATCGTGGGTAGTGATTTGACACAGTGAGAAATAATACTAATAAAGTTATTGATAATATTTTTTAAAAATGATGAATGCATATAATTGCAAGTAAGTTTGTGTGTATGTAATTCAATACACAATACATAATGAATATTATTTGTTTCAGATATTTCCTTTCGATATTGCGTTACAGAACAGGGGTGTTTTGGCAGAGGACTGTGACGCAAATTTCGAGTTCATATTAAGATTGAAGTACCAGCCGGTTACAATTATCACTGAAGTTTAAAGTACGGACATTTTAAACAAGTTTTACGTTTTGAGAGGAGGAACACTTGCTTGTCGTGTCATTCCGTGTGATGTTATTTCGTGTGGACATGAAAGTAAAATTCAACCGTATACCTTGTTGTGACATGCGGATTGCTACATGCGTGGTAAAACTTGGAATCACGTTTTGGAAGGAGGAACAATTGCTTGTCGAGTGATTTCATGGGGGCACGAATTTAGACTCCGAATCAACAGTATGTAATTTTTGTACGAGTTCCCCTATATAGGCCACAAGACATTATAGCCGTATGGCATTTGGTTTTGCTTATAAAGTAAGTGACTATAATATACCCTGTTTGGGGTGGTAAAGGGCGTATGCCAGGTGCAATGAGCCGGTGTCGGCTTTTTGGTTACTATTTGCGGGTATCAACACGTTGGGTTAGGTATCAATTCAAGGAAACTGATGTATGTGTTGTCATAATTTATATTGAAATGTTAGCTCCCATATATAGGGACGGTAAATATACGTATGCCATGTTGCAACGATTCGGTATCGATTTGTTGGTTACTAATTACACATAGGGTTATAATTTATGTGAAGACATGTGATGTTGGTTCCTCTATATATGGGTGGAAATAGGCGTATGCCATGTTGCAACGAAGCGGTTTCAGCTTGTTGGTTACTATATGCGGATATCTGCGCATAGGGTTATAATTATATATTAAGTGCATGTGATATGTTTTGTGGGATTCATGTCCCTGGGATGAAATGTATAACGTGCTTATGATACTTGAAATAAAATAGGTGTATATGACAACTAGCATAAGATACAGAACTTGTTTAATATCAGTTACATGGAGTCAGTGTTGGTTATACACTGGACGTATTTATGTTTAAATTCTATAGACTAGTGACTGTGTACCGATATTTTGGTTTTAGACAAAACTTGTTTTATGGTTTATTCTCTTGTTGCTCTGCTTCTGCCAAGTGAATGAGTACCTTAATTGTGGCTTTCTAAGCTATTGTTTTTTGTATTATATTTACACGAACATATTTGTGTTTTACTTATATTGCCTATTGATGCTGCCTTGTTAGAGATTAGATCATGACGGGGATTTCTTTATTTACACTGTCCTGTTTTAATGGGATGTAAGGTAGGGTAAGTGTGAGGTTTGGTGCACCCTAGAACCGGTTTAAACCCCCAGGGGCCTACTGCCACTGACCGTTCCAAGACGGTAGCCCTATTGTCAACCCTGTTGTGTTTGTAATGTCGTTTGCATTTATTAATACTTTTGCCTTCTTGTTTGTCTGTTTGCGCGTTTGTTTCTGTGTTTTGTAGTTGACTGTCCTCCTTGAATGCTACTTTCCCTGTCCGATAATTTTATATTTCTTTATAGTAACTACTGGTAGTCAGTGTCAGGTAACCACAGGACGTAAACATGTTTAAATTCTATGGACGTGTATACCAATATCTTGGTTTTAAACAGAAACTGTTTTATATCAATTACATGGAGTCGGTGTCGGGTAGACACAGGACGTATATATGTTTAAATTTTATGGAATAGAGTACCAATATCTTGGTTTAGAAATGTATCATATGTTATATGCTTAATAATGGAGATTTGAATTCATATATGTAATATCTTGGTTTTAAACAAAACCTGTTTTATATCACTTACATAGAGTCAGTGTCGGATAGACACAGGACGTATTGAGGTTTAAATTATAAGGTCTAGTGTACCAGTACCTTCATGTTAAACAGAAATTGTTTTATATCAATTACATGAAGTCGGTGTCGGGTAGACACATTTATGTTTAAATTATATGGTAACAATGTCTCATATGTAATATGTTTAATAATGGAGATTTGAATTCATATATGTAAGTTTATTGTCTTGCCCTTAACGGATTATTCTCTTGTTGCTCTGGCTTCTGCCAAGTAAATGAGTACCTTCATTGTGGCTTTCTAGGCTATTGTTTTTTTTTGCATTATATTTACATGAGCATATTTGTGTTTTACTTATATTGCCTATTGGTGCTGCCTTGTTGGTTAGAGATTAGATGATGGCGGGGATTTCTTTATTTACATTGTCGCGTTTTAATGGGATGACAGTAGGGTAGGTGTGAGGTTTGGTGCACCCTAGAACCGGTTTAAACCCCCAGTGGCCTTTTTGGCCACTGACCGTTCTAAGGCGGAAGCCTTATTGTCAACCTTTTTGTGTTGGTGATGTCGTTTGCATTTTTTATTTTTTTTGCCTTCTCGTTTGTCTGCGTGTTTGTTTTGGTATTTTGTGGTTGACTGTCGTCAATGAATGCTACTTTCCCTGTCCGACGTTTTTATCTTTCCTTTTGCTTATATTGCATTTTAACGCTGCCTTTTTGGTTAGAGAATATTTCATTGCGGGGATTTCTTTATTTACACTGTCCCGTTTAATTTCGGATGACAATAGGGTTAGTGTGAGGTTTGGTGCACCCTAGAAACTGGTTTAAACCCCATAGTGGCCTTTGTTGCCATTGACTGTTCCAAGGCGATAGCCTTCTTGTCAACCCTTTTGTGTTTGTGATTTTGTTTGCATTTTTTATTACTTTTGCCTTCTCGTTTGTCTGTTTGCGTGTTTGCTTTTGTGCTTTGTGGTTGACTGTCGTCCTTGAATGTTGCTTTCCCTGTCCGTTATTTGTATCTTTCTTTACTGAGATACCAGTATTTGGTTGTTACAATTTCGAGCCAGTTCTTTTAGTTCAGTCGGTCGTACAATGGTTTCTACCAATTAAATATACATTTATAACGTATGTGTTGTTGTCGTGTTACTCCTATGAGCGGGGTGACTGTTAAGAGAAATGAACTTTTTTTTGTTTGAGAGAAGCGAATTATAGACTATAATTAATTTCTCTTGAGGTGAGTGATTCTCATAAGTTCCGCACTCTCAGTGGAGTGTACGTGTCGTGCAGAACGCCAGGTGTTTGCCATTTAGCTTTGGATAACTGATCAGTTAACACGTTCAAATTTTAGATTGTTGCAGTAACTTACATATATATTTGAAGACATGTCAGGATATTGATGTTGTCCGGATTGTATTGGTTTGATTGATTATTGAAACGTTTGTACTTTTGATAGTTAAAGATCAAGTCCGAAATCTTATCCTGAGTGATACCTTGAATAAAAATGTTATCGGATACATGTTTCCAATACGTGGGTTTTTCGCGGACGGCTCGGTATCACATTGATTGTGCTCTGTTTAAAGTACGACGTGATTGGTGGAGCTGGTGCAGTGAGGATGACATTTTATATCTCAGTAATAATAGCATTTGTTTAATACAGTTTATGTTTAATTTATCACCATTAAATGTTGCTTAAGTAATTCAGTCGATTCCTGGAAAATGTATATTATATATATAAGGGAGTATACTGGATTGATTGTATGCTATAATAGTAGATATAAAATCGTATGTCTTTTGCTTATTCAGTAGCCGGGAAGTATTGCAGTATATTGTACTGTATAGTTCGCGCAAGCGATCTAGGTCAGTTTGGCATATGTCATGTGAAATTAGTAGACTGGCACAAGTCTGTGATGAGAGATTGATATATTTTATAGGTATAGTTTCTTATATATCATATTATAAAGAAATATAAAAAGATCAGACTGGGAAAGTAGCATTCAAGGAGGACAGTCAACCACAAAACACAGAAACAAACACGCAAACAGGCAAACGAGAAGGTAAAAGTAATAAAAAATGCAAACGACATCACAAACACAAAAGGGTTGACCATAGGGCGACCGCCTTGGAACGGTAAGTGGCAACAAAGGCCATCGGGGGTTCAAACCGGTTCTAGGGTGCACCAAAACTCACACTTACCCTACTATCATCCCATTAAAACAAGACAGTGTAAATAAAAAAATTCCCGCCATGATCTAATCTCTAACCAACAAGGCAGCAACAATAGTGAATATAAGTAAAACACAAATATGCTCGTGTAAATATTATAAAAAAAAAAAATAGCCTAGAACGCCACAATGAAGGTACTCAGTGACTTGGTAGAAGCCATGCCAGCAAGAGAATAAACCATTAAGGGCACGATAATTAAGATCATAGACAAACATCAAACGCCAACGTCCCGCTGGGCTTTAGGTAGGCGTCATCATAGGGTCCACAACCTCTCAGGTCATCGTACAATTAAAGAGGAAAGCATAGTGGCGATCTGTTAAAGGGTCCACCACCAAGCATGCAGTACGTTGCAAAATGATAGGATCATAACCTCTTTTGATAAACTTTTTAAAAAGTTTAACAAAGATAGTATGAAAGTGTTCATAACCAAGAATCTTACGAAGTTTATAAATTACATCACCATAGAAGTCAGGTTGTGATAATCCTTGTCGCAGAAGAGTCCTTAAATTACTTTTATATTTGGAAAGAAGATCAGGGTTACGATAATACAATTTTGCAAAGGTTTTACGAAGTTTATGGTAACGGTACCCCGATTGAGTAGCTTTTTAGTTATACAAAGATTAAGAATATTAAAGTGTTCAACTCGAGTACAAGCTCTTGAAAAACGAATAAGTTGAGACACATACACCCCATAAGAAGTTGCTCGGGGAAAATCCCCATGCAAATGGGGATAATTAACAATGTCAAACAATGTCAAAATTTAAGTCATCTCTCTTGTCATTTAGTTTGCTAATAGTTTCAAGATTTTCAATCGAGAGAAATAAATCAAGAAAAGAAGCGTTATTATCAGATATATTAGCTTTGTTAAGCTGAAGTTCTTTAGGATAAATATTATTAACCATAGTAGGACAGAAAGGGTTGTCCATGTCAATATTTCATCCAGATACCGAGAGGTGTCATTAAAGGCTTCAATAACATCTGCCTTGGTATCTGATGAAAGACTGAACATGAAATCTCTTTCATAGCAAAATAAAAACAAATCTGCGACAAGAAGTGCACAGTTTGTACCCATAGGGACACCAACAATTTTTCTGTAAATGGTGGTTCTATACCTGACGAAAATATTATCTAATAGGAAGATGAGTGCTTCACAAACTTCATAGCAAGTCCACATATTATAATTGTCTAAACTGCCGTTAGTAAAAAACGCTTTAATATCATTACATGCCAAAACTGTAGTATTTTCTCTAGCGAATGTTTTTTGAATAAGAGAAATTAGCTTGTCTGTAATAAGGTGATGTGGTAAAGTTGTATATAGTGTAGAGAAGTCATAAGTGCTTATTGATGAAACTTGACCTTTATTGAAAATTTTATCAAGAACGTCTCCTGAATATTTATAGGCCAAAATAAGTTAATCCCAGCGTTTTCATCAGGTTTATCACAATATAGTTTAACGTGAGCTTTAACGGCAGTAAGACAAGACGTTTAACGTTTGGAGATGTTTGTTGTGGTGCAGGCACTAGAATTAGAAATAAAGCGATCCGTATACGGATTTTTATGTAATTTAGAAATCCAGTACATAGTAGGCAGTTTATTTTACTTATCGTTTACACCAGCCTTAAAAGTAGTGCACCGAGTGATATGTGCGGAAACAACATCATCCTCAGTAGAATTAACTGTAGTATACGAATTGGTGCTGCCGAGTTCCAGAGATAAAACATTGACGTAATGTAGGCGTCAAACAATAATTGCATTATTAGCTGTTTTATCTGCAGGAACTAAAACAACATAATCTAGAATAGAAAATAGATATTACGCCATTCGGTAAATAACTCGTTCGGTCGCATAATATGTTATTGACAAACACGTTTATTAAATTTAATAACATATAAGGACTGATGTAAGTCACCATTAGAAATCACCATGTTTCTTGTTATCGGAGGTGATCTTAAACAATACGAAAAATTGCATTCTGTTAACAAAAACGGAAAGACATATTATGGCCAGAACAGCTAGAACAAGCTTGGGTTGAAACAAAATGAATACTATGTTTTTATAATTTGCTTTAATGACGTTTATTATATAATATGCCAGGTAAAGTATATTTTCAAATAATTTGTGTTGTGCTTTGAAAGTAAAGCACGTTACATGTAACAGATGGATATCACAAATATCAAATTTTGTTTAAATTGAGTTCTTTCATAACCATCTCATACAGTCATACAGTGGGACATCTATGGAAGATGCTAACACTCTGAAAATAAATAAATAACACGTTAGATTGCAGAATGAAATTGTATCGGTAAAATAAAAAAGCTATATTTAACAAAATATTTACCAGCATAATAATTTAGGAAAGCAGTAGTATCTAGTATCTAGTCCGGCTCACGCACAATCTAGTAACTGTAATGCAGTAGTATCTAGTCCGGCTCACGCACACCCTAGCAATTGTAATGCAGTAGTATCTAGTCCGGCTCACGCACACCCTAGCAACTTTGCAGATTAAGTATTCGCATTTAAATCTCATATATTGTGATACGTATGGTTAAACAAATCTAGAAACAAGTGCACGTTATAACTGAAGCATATTTTATTTCGATATTTTTCGGTAATTGTCAAAACTTGGAACATAAAAGATAAAACAGTCCTTTTATACATCCATTAGCACATGGTTTGCTATATATATTTGTTTTTAAACAATTTTGGAAAATACAATCTTATATTATATCGATCTTTGCATATTAAACTATAACTATTTATATATTTATTTATTCGTATTCCACATTGTTCAAATGCTGCGCTAATCTTTATGTCCCCTGATTTTCTGTTAGTCCACTAGACGATACGTTTTATATTGGGCAGATAAAATACAAAAAAAAACTGTTCATGGGTATATCATGTATATACAACGTCCTATAATTTACTCCAACATATGTATGCAATTCCTTTAATGATAAACCCATATCAATAAACAAGTGAACTCTAAACATACCTCAATTAAGGCAATACAAAATGTGTTCAAGTTATAACGTAACAAGTTTCGTAACAGTGAAATAGTTTATCTTTATTCCAGGAATATAAATGGTTATTCTATATTGTAGCGTGCTAAGCCATTAAGAGCTATTCAACTTATTGTATTATTCTTACTCATCTTATATATGTTTGTTGCGTACATTGTACCGTACTGTGAATGTCCCGTATTGTCCAGTGTGTTGTGTATTGTGTACTCATGATTATGTAAGTGTACTTAGTTACTAGGTGAGTTGTAGATAACAGGTTTTAGTAATCTTAGATGTGTGAGAACTAGCTTGATGGAAGAGAAGTGTTCACTGCACGTGCAACAATAACAAAAATGCACCATTCCAAAACTAACCCCGCCCTAGGATTCTATCTTTCCCGCATTCTTCTACATGCAGTGCCTGAGTAAGGTCGTGAGACTAAACTCTGTATAGAGGCAATAAATTTAAAGTTAAATGTTCTACCTCTGAACAATTTATATAATTATACTTTTATATTTACAAGCCGTTGTGACGGCTGGTAAGACTATTGTTTTTAGTATTTAATTTGTATTGAAATGATGAGATTATGAAATGATAATCGGAGTTTTCCGCTGTAAGCCTGTTACTTATAATGGTTATTTCATTGTTTCAGGTTTTTACCACTTATGTAGTTCCTAATAAAGAATGAATTTACAGAATGGCGTCTTGTTACAACTATATACAACAACCACCCAGTCTAAATATATTAAGGAAACACTGATTGTAAATTGTCGTTTAGAGTTATAGTATTCAGATATGTCCATGTGTGAACGTAAACAAATGGAATATGTATATTGTTGCTATTTTTCTTTTTTTGCGATTTCAGTGATTAACAGGAAATTCAGTGTTTTGATAGTGATATATGAAAAATCTAGTTCAAAACATCAACAGCAGGTACTTTTATAAGTTTCAAATCCATAAAATAAGATTTAATACTTTATTATTAGAATAATGTTTAGTAAATATATAAATTAAGATGTGTGGGCAAAACACACACATTTGCAAATGATCACCAAAAACAAACGATATACATTTTGACCAAAGACACATTTGTACTGTAGGTGATATCCAGTTACAATGTCTAACACAACATGAATAAAATGTTTATGTTTGGTAATGTATCTAAACGTGGCGTAAATACGTGCAAAAAGTCCTATTATCTATCAATTTCATAATATTGCTTTTAAGTCAACTTTTATATTTTGTCTTACAATTAAACCTACGATCATATTTAAATTACAAACACACTTTTTAGCAATTATTATAAGCATTTACTGGAATTATTTTGTTTTAGGTAAAATGTCCGGCAACAGAAACGTATAGGTTTAACATTTGAAAATATCATGCAACTAATTAAAACTGTTATTTAAAGCGAACGGCGTGAAATCGGATATTATCTTTAAATGCATCAGATCTAAAAGACAGTCTCACATAAATAAAACTCGCGTTTTAAATGGCAGTTACTTCGGATAAAGAAAGAGAATCTTAAACAAAAGTGTTATGTTATAGGTTGAACACCACTTGTACAGATTTAGTATTAATACAACCGTTTGTCGAAGATTATTTCATTATGTACCTCCGCCGGATTCAACAGTTAAATCTTGAAACCTAGGATCGTCCAATGTGACGCCGCACACTTGCATCAGGTCTGCAGACATCTTATGCCACGGCAACTGACTCGGGTCAAATTCCTTCACCCCACCTTTTTGAAAATGAAATAAAGAGTAAATGTTAAGAACCCAAAACAATGCAAGCGTAATACGTTTCAGTAAAGACCACCCAGAGTCAATAGTGAACAAGACATTACGTTGAGTTTGTAACACTCTTGATTCGTCAACATTTATTCTTATAAACATGATTATCAAGTGAATGGTTTCAAGTTGATGTTAGTAATAGAAGGACACAGGGAGAATAAAATGAAAGCCATACAATATATACTCACTTAACAAGGTAAACATATAGAGTGCTTTTTAAGTTTTCAAAATCTTTATTTACGCAAACAGTGGGATTCAAAAAGAGTGTTTTAACTGCTCTCGTCGTAGTAAATACCTTTTCTAGCGTCTCTAATCAAAAGGCCAGTGATACTTGAGTCACAAGAACGTGTCAAGCAACTTTTCAACCATACATACTCGGTCGGTTCCTGGCTGAAGAATCGTTTTCTGTATCCTCCTTAAAAGATAAAAGATAATTGGCCGAGATATACCAATAACGTACGGATTGCTAGCGACTAGGCATTGCCAATTTGATATTTTCTTTAAATTTTATAATTTTTCTCTTAAATTTGCTTTTCGGGGATTTCATTGAAAAAAATATGATATCATGACAATAAGGATAAGTTCAAGCCTTTAACCACAAACAGGCACAGAAACACAAAACAACTACAAAGCGGAATAAAAGGAAAGATACAACATCATAAACTTAATAGGGTTTACACCGTCCCGTTTTATTGGCAAGATCCAAAGGACTGCTGCTTAATACCCTATATGCTTTCAATATATGATCTTGACAATATGGTAAATATAGATAAACAAATCGAAAATGAAATGGGCATTCAAGGACGACAGTCAACCACAAACACACACAGAAACAACAAAAAAAAATAAAGACGATTAAAAGGCCAAATAAGACATCACAAACACACAATGGTTGACAACTGGGATACCGCCTTGGAACGGTCAGTGGCACAAAAGGACGCTGGGGGTTTAAACCAGGTTCTAGAGTGCACCAAACCTCACACTTACCCTACTGTTAACCCAATGAAACGGGAAAGTGTAAAAAAAGAAATCGAAAATATTATCTAATAGGAAGACGAGTGCTTCACAAACTTCTTGGCAAGTCCACATAGTGTAATCGTCTAAACTGCCGTTAGTAAAAAACGATTTAATATTATTACAGGCCAAAAATATTATAGTATTTTCCCTAGCGAATGTTTTTTTAATAAGAGCAATAAGCTTGTCTTTGATAAATTGATGTGGTAAGGTTGTATATAATGTAGAGAAGTCATACGTGCTAATAGATGAAACTTGACGTTTATGGCAAATTTTATAAAGAACGTCTCCTGATTTTTTTATAGACCAAAACAAATTAATCCCAGAGTTTTCATAAGTTTTATCTCAAAAGTGAGGTTCAGAGCACCCTATAATCTGGTTTAACCACCCGGCGGTCTTTTTGCCACTGAAATTTCCATGGCGGTAGCCCTATTTTCAACCGTTTGATGTTTGTGATGTCATATCTTGCCTTTTATTCATCTTTGTAATTGTTGTTGTTCTGTGCGTGTTTGTGGTTGACTGTTGTCTTTGAGTGCTGCATTTCCTGTTTGACTTCTATATCTGTTTTAACAAAAGTGCTTATGCCTTGGAACTGTCAAGACTATAGTTAAGACACAACAAACGTTACCGTCCTATGAGTATTGAGGTAGACGTCATCTTAGGGTCCACAATCTGTCCGGTTATCGAAAAATCGAAGAGGAAAGAAAGCATAGTGGAGAACTGTAAATGGGTCATCTAATAAAAGGCAGTGCGTTAAAAAAAGGATAGGATCATAACTTCTTTTGATAAATTTAACCCTACTCCATGCAGGAAACAAAATATTGCACGTTAAAACAGATATGTGACTGCGTATAGAATATCAAGGAAGCAAGACAAAAATGTCAGAACTTAGAGAACATCTTTTTTCTGGAAACAGTTGACAATCTTGTATGAAACTATTATGTAATTGGTTTGAAAAACAACCATTAGAGACGCCTAAATAGTTCGAGATGTGACTAAATCAAAACCTGTTTACGCCCTCAAATGTCATTAAACTGATGCGACCACTCAATAGATTACTGTGAGATTTGCACAAAACTATAATAAATACTGATAAAGGTGATAAGTAACTAACGAGAAAAGGTAAGCATATTTCTGATTTGTTAAGTTTGTATTGCACATGAACAATGTTTATTAGGATGTAATTTAACCTTTGGTTAGTTCTGCACCGCATTCATCCTCAGTCAAGATCATATCGGCATCTTTCGACACCCACCTAGATGTCTCGATATCACTTCAATAAAAAACATGCATATCTATTATATAATATGCAAATCACCTTTAAATTAAAATACAAATAATTCAATAATAATTGAACCAAAACTATATACCGTATTTCACCATCCACATCGAAACACGTTCGATTCTCCTTTAATAAGCCCGATATGTGATAACTCATATCAAACTTAAATTAGCTATATCTGTTCGTTACACAATATTTAACAGTGCAATGTGTATTATGTTATGGCAAAATATAAACAAATCCCTAATCCCGAATTGTGTTTCTATATTCTAAAAGGAAAATTGTTTGACCTTGTTTTATGATTGGAAATAATGGAAACATATTCAATTCAGACCATACATACACCTGCTTTGATTTCTTGCTTTAAGAACTTCAAATGTAAACAATATCGTAAAGGTAAAACTGTCACAAATTTAAAAAAGACTAACGATAAACATAAAAATATTCAATTGTAAAATGCACTTGGTCATGAATGTAAAATCCGGGCACCCTGAATGTAAAACAAAAAAAAGACGCTAAATGTAAAATAAAACTCATTACCCACACATGTATTAAAAGTGAAAACGAGAAATATAAAAACTTGTTTTTGACAATTGCAACAAAGAACAGTAATGACCATATCGATGACATTCTTATTGTTTTGGTATATTAAGTACATAATTGTACATAAAAGACAGTTAAAAGTAATAATTAGAATACATAAATTGATGTACGAAGCTATTAGGTCTCAGGGGTCATTACTTACTTCTTAATGACGGTGTCATGTATGACTATTACGCATCATTATAGGACGCGATAATTGTCATATACCAGATTAGGACACGTATTGCTTCGTGACATTCGGCGTGTTCAATGAGAAGCCATGAAAGGCGTCGTATATAGTTATTTTATTTTTTCAACGCGTTTTGGGATTTCTTTATTTACACTGCCTTGTTTTAATTGGATGACAAGGGTACATGTAAGTGTGAGGTTTGTTGCACCCTAGAACCGGTTTAAACCCCCAGTGAAATACTTTGCCACTGATCGTTCCAATGCGGTAGCCCTATTGTCAATCCCTTTGTGTTTGTGATGTCGTTTGCATTTATTATAACTTTCGCCTTCTTGTTTGTCTGTTTGCGTGTTTGTTTCTGTTTTTTGTGATTGACTGTCCTCCTTGAATGCTACTTTTCCTGTCCAATATTTTTATATTTCTTGCAAAATGATAGGTTCATATACGTTCCGATCATGGTTGTCAAGTAAAAATGGAAATTTCCATCCCGCGTGCATCGGTTTTTACCTGAACCGAGGCTTGCCAAAGTTCCGATCAAAACAGTTATTCCAAGAGTTGTATAATTCATTTCTTGCATATCGGATAAGGCTATCCACGTTTTACATGAGGGTGGAAAGTCTTATCTTTATCGGTAAAGATAAAAGTCACACGACTGTTTTGTTTCTTAAGTGAAAACACAACGATAAATATGTCTCGTGTAACGGTGGTCTATTACATAATCCATGTAATTATTAGTATAAATACCGCTTTTTGTAAGTTATAGTGCGAGGGTGTAATCAATTCCGATATAAAACACGTGGAAGTCCTTGTCTAGAATCCCTATCTTACATGAAAAATTAATAACCGTGATTTGTGAATGTTGGATACTTGGACCACAAAAGAAATATAAAAACAAATATGAAGACGTAATGTAAAACCCAGTTAGATTCGCATTAGTCTATTGATTTTAATTATTACTTATAACTGTCTTTTATATACTAGATTAAGTTAATATATCAAAATAGAAATCATGTCATCGATATCGTGTTTTGTATCAATAGTCAATTTGACGTTTTCACCTTTTTCATTTGTGGGTAAAGATGTTGTTTTTTACATGTAGCGTCATTTTTGTTTTACATTTAGGGTGACCAGATTTTACATTTGTGACGAAGTGTTTTTTACATTTGTGTCATTTCGCGTTAGGCCTTTTTGCATTTGTGACAGTTGTTGAGGTACAGTTGCATTAATATAAGCTTCAGGAAAATATAGTCTAATATGTATTTAGAATATATGTTCATAAATCAAACATAATTAAAAAGGGCTTTACATGAAAACAATTAATCAAAAGGGGGAGGATTTCTGACTAGATCTACTTGTTCAATTTTGTGAAATGATAACTAAATAATTAAGCATGCTACATTCAACACTTCGTACTTTTTGAAATTCTAGAAATGTTAAAAATCCTTGTGCAAAATGTGCTTTTAACTGAAAGAAGTAGGGCAAATATTATTCAACTGTTTATCGCTATATTTTAACCTTTGGGACAAAGAGACTTGTGTACTAACATATAATATAATCTTGATTTAAAAAACAGCGGACTAAAAAAATTCGAAAATAAAATATGTTGCGTTTTTAATGTACTGAATATATCTGTTTGTTTACAATTTCCCACAATTTCAGGTGATTTTAGCAGTACGAGCCATCATAACAATTAACACAATTTAAAGGCCCCCACAATGAAAAATCAACTGATGATTCAACGGAGATGCCATTTTATTCATGTGCCTTATAACTCTGTTTTAGGTAAATTTTGCGCCCCTGTGACAGACATCTTTAAAAAATGAGGGGGATGAGAAACAAAAACTTGATATTTTGGTACCTATCAATAAATTCGAAAACAAATCAATGTATAAGAATATGCTCTTCATAAGATGAAGATTGTTTAAAGCTTTTGCACTTTTTAGTAACCCTAGCCATTTTTAAATCCGATTCCCGGTTATTTTTATTCAACCCTATTACAGAGGCATCCATATACAATTTGAAAAAAAAAATCGGTGTAGAGGTTTCAGTGAAAGTTCTGCTTAGGCCAGCGTCGACCACCGCAACGACGCCCACACCGACGCTCCAACCGATTGACAACCGCTTTCATATAATCCTTTTTGCATTACTCTATTGTTAATTTGACCATTAAAGAAACTAACACACCAAATAACGGCACAATGTTACATTTCAAAACCGCTTAAAACGTTATCCAGGTGTTCAGTTCATATAAAAATAGATGTGTGCCGATAAAATTGAATTAACATAGTTTGGATTCTCAAAGTATGGACGTAACATATACATACCTTGTCTTCTGTAGGTATAAACACTGTGTATGTTTGTCATAAAATTTTACTGTTGATGACTGGATAGCTACCTCAATACTTACAATGTCCTTATGTACTGTTTAACGTCTCCTCCGGTTTGGGTCCATTTGAAGATGGAATTACCAAACATTCTACTAACGTTAACTTGAGATCGATATAAACCAATCCATTTACCCTTAGCAACCTAAAATGAAAACAGGAGTTCAAAATTTACGCTTTAGACATGTTACTTTTATCTCATTTCTAGACGACAGGTGACACTTTTCCCTCAATTTCCGACGTTTTTCGATGCATTTCATTGCACGTTTGTAGCATGGTCGGTGACATTTCCTTTGATGAATGCAGAGCATTAAATCGTTTCATTTAGGGTAACTAAAGGGGCGTAGCTAAACCGTACTACAACTACCGGATATTGGTATTTAGAGTACGTTCACTATGACGTCACCGTGTTACTAAGTACACCATACTGCAAAAAAAGATAGAGTCTGGTCTCAGCTACGCCCATCTCAGTGTTTAAATAAGCAAACTCGCTGAGACCAGACTCTATCTATTATTTTATGTTAACAAGTCTTTCTTTTGGTCATTATCTGAAATGCACGTTCTATAAAAAGATGTTGTTCCCATCCGTTTTATTTCCTGATAGAAAGAAAACAGGTAGAATAGGAAATGCTGCTTACACAGAACACAACAAACCCCAAAAACACGCAAAACGACAAAATGAACGGCAATATTAATAAAGTGTAAAGGCATATGACGTCACAAACACAAAAATAGTTGACAATAGGGTTACCGCCTTGGAAAGGTCAGTGGCAAAAAAGACCGCTGGCGGTTTAAACCAGGTTCTATGTTGCACCAACCCTCGCACCAACCCTACAGTCTTCCCATTAAAACTATTCTCTAACCAAACAAGGAAGCATTAATAGGCATATAAGCAAAACACAGAGATACTCGTGTATATATAAATACAAAAATCAATAGCCTAGAAACCACAAAGAATATACGCAATGACTTGGCAGAAGACAGAGCAACAAGAGAATAAACCATTTAGGGCACGACAAGACAATATTGCCGACAAACATCAAACGTCACCGTCCTTTTGGGCTTTAGGTAGACGTCGTTATAGGGTCCACAGCCTGTCCAGTCAACGAACAATTAAAGAGGTAATCACATTGGCGAACTGTAACTTGGTCCACCACCAAGCATGCAGTGCGTTGTCCTAACCTCCTTTGATAAACCTTTTAACAAGTTTAACAAAGATAGTATGACAGTGTCGATGACCAGGATTCTTACGAAGTTTATAAATCACGTCACCATAGAAGTCAGGTTGGATAGTCCTTGTCGCAAAATAGTTCTTAAAATACTTTTGTATTTGGAAAGAAGATCCGGGTTACGATAATACAATTTTGAAATGTTTTACAAAGTTTATGGTAACGGTAACCCTGATTGAGTAGCTTTTTAGTTATACAAAGATTACGAATATTAAGGTCCTCAACTCGAGTACAAGCTCATGAAAAGCGAGACACATACACCCCGTAAGAAATTGAAACATCTCCATCCAAAAGGGGATAATCAACAATGTCAAAATTAAAATCATCTATCTTGTCATAGATTTTCCTAATTATTTCACCATTTTCAATCGAGAGATCTAAAGCAAGAAAAGAATCGTTATTATCAGATATATTAGCTTTGTTAAGCAGAAGTTCTTTATGATAAATAATATTAACCATAGTTGGAAAGAAAGGGTTGTCAATGTTCAATATGTCATCCAGTTACCGAGAGGTGTCATTAAAGGCTTCAATAACATCTGCCTGGGTATCTGGTGAAAGACTCGACATGAAATCTCTTTCAGAGCAAAATAAAAACAAATCTGCGACAAGTGGTGCACAGTTCGTACCCATAGGGATACCAACAGTTTGTCTATAAACGGTGGTTCCATACCTGACGAAAATATTATCTAATAGGAAGGTGAGTGCTTCACAAATTTCAAAGTGCTTCACAAGTCCACATACTATAACTGTCTAAACTGCCGTTAGTAATAACACTTTGTTCTTAGGGCCCTGGATTATATTTATGAAATAAGAGAATTATTTATAACACAGAGACAAGGTATTGTTACCCTAATACCCAAAGAAAACAAGGTTAGATATTTTTAAAAGAACTATAGACCTATTTCTCTTTTAAATACTGTATATAAATGGCGTCTGCCTCTATAGCTAATAGAATCAAAACTGTCTTTATAAGCTTATTAATAGAGATCAAACAGGATTTTTAGCAGGTCGTTTTTTGGGACAAAATACAAGACTGACATATGACATAATTCATTATTCAGAAGAAAAACATATACCAGGATTACTTCTACTTGTTGATTTTGAAAAAGCCTTTGATTCTTTGTCATGCTTCTTTATACAAAAAGTATTGAAGTTTTTTCAATTTTGGTCCATCAATACCAGCATGGATAACTCTGTTTTATAAAAATGCTCAGCTGTCTGGTAATCAAGGAGGTAATTTTTCATCATCCTTTTTCTGTATTGCGTTAGAGGAAAACAAATATGTAAATATCCTAAATTCGTATTTAGATATAAACGAATTATCTTGGTGTGGAATTATGTATGCACAAGAAATAATAAATAATATTTCAAACGCCTTTTGGAAAGATGTTTTAAGGTCACACATACTAATACTATTCAGGCCCTAGCCAGTGAACACAGATTTATACTTAACAAGCCCAATCTTATAACGAAAATGTCAGGATATGGTCAAAAAGCTATTTTATAAAATCCTGGTTTGATAAAGGAATGTATACTATAAATGATATTACAAAACATGATGGGAATTTGTACACACTGGACGAACTAAAACATGCATTTGATGTAAATATTAATTTTCTACAGTACCACAGTTTAGTAACTGCTGTCAAAAAAATGAAAAATGATAACAACATAGAAGCTACAAGCAAACTTAAAAAACTCATCATACCAAATCCTATTAAAATATACATAAAAAATGAGAAGGGAATAAAAGATATGTATCTTCTACTAACCCAAAATCTTGAAATCCCTACTGCAAAACTTTCATGGAATGAACGATACCAAATCAGCAACCCAGTTTGGAAACAGATTTTTACTTGGCATTTTTCAATAACCAAAGATGCTACATTGTCATGGTTCCAGACACGCATCTACCATAACATCTTAGCTACAAATAGTTTTCCACATAAGACAAAAATACTTGACAATCAAATATGTTCTTTCTGTTCAACGGGCTCCGAAACAAGTATACATATTCTATGGGAATGTGAGAAAACAAAAAATATACTAAGTAAAGTTAAAGATTGGCTGCTCACAAAATATATTGAAATTATTCCTGAAGGAAAATCATTCATCTTTGGAACATATGACAAAAATGTAAGCAACTTAATCCAGCTCATCCTTTTAGAGACAAAATAATACTTATATTACTGCAGATCTATGCTCAAACAACATACCCACAATTACAACACTGAAGCACAGAATCCAACTTTTGTATAAAACAAGTAAAGAAATATCCATTGTTGAAAAAAACTAGAACATATTTTTAAATTCGTGGGAAAAGTTTAACGATCTGTTAAATTAGGAAAAATAAGACCCAGATGTGTTATTTGTTATTTTTGATCACTAGAATGCCAGATACTAATGCCAGAGACATATCATTAATCCCCCGACCCCACTTGCCAGATTCTTTTATTTAAAAACATATTTTCACCCACCCGATCATGCTCCTCAACCAATAAAGTCAAGTTATACAATTTTTAGTCATATTATTCTTAATATATTCACTTTTTTGCATATATTTGTGAATGTAAATTTGTTACCAAAATCGTAAAAACTCATTTAGAGCCAAATAAAAATTCTCAACAGAAATGTTCTATTCAAAGATTAATATTTGACATATGTTCTATAAACTAGTGGTAATCTATAGTAAACTAGTGAGCGAATGATTGAGTGATATGAGTGAGTATTATTGATTTAGGATTTTGTTATACATATTTTTGTAAAAAAATGTAAACAAAATAAATGTAAACGTTGTAAGGTATACGAGGGGATGGTCCTCTTCTACCTTTGTACATCATTGGTCGAGGAGAATAAATGAGGAAAAAATAATAAAAAAAGATGTAGACATAAATTCAATATCTTTTATTGAAAATAACAGGTCAACAATTAAAAAAACAATTACTAATAGCAATGTTTGGTTAGTCGGTTACAACAGATATGGAATATTGAGAATGTTTGTTCATCATCTATTCAATATTGACTATTTCTACAGAAGTCTATATGTTGAAAATAAAAAGATGGATTTGTAAAGATACTGATCAGGATTCCACTTTTTTTGCAGCTATTTTTTGTAGCTGAATAACTCATTGCAGATTTAAGTTTTATGAAAAGGGGCTCTTTCAAAACGAAAGCCATAGTTATAGTACATGTATTACAATATACTTTAAGTAAGATCAAGCTGTTTATTATGTTTCACAAATACAAGTGAAATACTTTTCTAGTTATGGTTAATGTGACAGATGATGGACGAAAAAAATTATCCCTAAGTGTCTGCCATGCTACGCAGGTGACTCAAAAACCAGTAAAGATGCACGTGGTTTATAAATAAATCTTGCTTTTAAGCAAGCATTTTAACTTGTATTTAACATTTTTTCGACAGTGATATCCAGTTACTTTACAATGATATCCAGTTGCTCTCACTTGCTTTACAATGATAGCTAGTTACCTTAAATAAATATAAAATAATAGTTTAAATATTTTAAAAAAAATCGATAGTGGCAATAGTGTTCTTCAATGGAGGATTACAGCAACAACTTCCGAGTGATAAAGAAATATAAAAAGATCGGACAGGGAAAATAGCTTTCAAGGAGGACAGTCAACCACAACACACAGAAACAAACATGCAAACAGACAAACAAGAAGGCAAAAGTAAACATTAATGCAAACGACATCACAAACACAAAAGGGTTGACAATATGGCTACCGCCTTGGAACGGCCAGTGGCAAAGTAGGACACTTGGGGTTTAAATGTGTGTGTTAATGTTGTATATACTGTGCAAAAGTCATAAGTGGAAAAGTCTTAAGTACATATAGATACAACTGGACGCTTATTTTATCAAGAATGTATCTTTGACCACAAGGAATTCTTTCCAGCGGTTTCATAAGCGTTAGCACGATAGTATGCGATGCGGGCCTCTGGCAAGTATTTATCACTTTTCGATGCGAGCCAAAATACAACTGAAATTCTAAGTTACTAACCATGTAAAACAAATTATCAAGCAAACTGTTTTAAATAACGTATTACCCCTGAAAAGCAATGCACACAACAACTTAAGTCTGCTCCAGTCAAAATACAAATGGGAGTGGTCAAGGGAAGTAACTTTGGCAAACGCATGTTTCGGCAGTTAAATATATTGATAAGGATTAAAAATGCAAACCATTTTCTTTCGACAATGCATTGCATTCCTCAATTGATAAGTATAAAACATAAACGTGTATATGTCTAGTTTAAAGTTTGATTAATGACTTTGTAGGTCGTCGAGCAAACGCATGGGTACCCAACTAACATAATACAGCAGTTGAGCGGAAAATATTAGGATAGTAGGACAGTAGAATGCAGCTGTATTTGTATAGTAGAAGAATTCGTTGCATGATAAATAGTAAACGATGCACATAGATACATGCTTAAGAATACCATCGTCATAAGTTTAACTGGAATTAATGCTTAATCGATAAGGCGGAATTGTATAAAGTTTCATGATAATAGGTCAGTATTTTGCAGATTTAAGTTTTATTAAAATATGGGCTTAAAAAGAGTATGATATTGGACCTTTGGAAACGGCCGAAAACGACACATATGAAATATTGCAGTCTCGGTTTGATTGAGACTGTTCATGAGCGGTAGTTAAATATGCTAGCTACCGCTTACGCCCTCTAGCCCCGGGTTGAGCAGAACTCAATATTAATCAAACTAATAGTACAAAATTTTAACCATCCCGACGATGGCATGCATATGGCGGTGGACATGGAGTATCTTTCTTCCCCATGTCGTACGGCGTATGGCCCCATTATCTAATAAAATTTAATGCCCCGAAGAGCGAAATAAACATAATGGAATTTAGATGGGAGCAGCGGTAATGAAGCCTGCATATCACAAGTAACAGTCAACAGACTAAATTAAAAAGCAAACAACATATCCTATAAGTGGTTAAACAATACCCAGAGCCCTACATCGGCCGGAGTAGTGGAACCACTGAATCGAAAATTAAGTAAGAAAACAAACAGAAATGAAAAATAATTAAAGATAAGTATCGGGCCCAGTGATCTCCAAAGATCGAATGAATAACAGTACTGATTGCATGCGCGGGGAGATGTTTTACTGCCGCCACACTGCACCACCAACGCCACCGTGCTATTAAAAAGAGTATGATAATGGACCTTTGGAAACGGCATGAAATGAAGGTCATTAGAGTTATTAGACATATCATTGGTAATATGTAACGATTTTACATGAGGTAACATGTAGATAGGTCAAATACGTTTTAACTTATGGCCAAGGTCAGTTTGCTTGTTAAATTGTGACGGACAGACGAACGGACGACAACAGCCGCCGACGGACAAAGTAATCCCTACGTGTTTGACGAGACAGCAATATATATTTTAATGTTATGTTCTGTATGACAATGAAGGGTTTTCCTTATCCTATTCTTCACTGTTCTGTTCAAATCATCACGAAATGTATTCGTTATACGCTGTTCAAGACTCATTTCAATTAAATAGTATGAAAGTGTGTACACTTGCCGTATTCCTGAAAATGCTGTGCGTGACGACATTAGCTATTGGACTGAATACAGTGCAGTTATTCTGCCAGAAATCTGGACATACATCAGTGGTGTTCAGTTGAGAATGTCGTTCTGACGTAGCTGAGCTGGTAAACACGACCAAGATTGCAGTACATACTGTTACTACCCGCATAATTTTGCTGGAATTAAAAAGATGCAATGGCAATTTGTTATTTATTTAGATGTTTACAATATGTGCCATGTTTGTGTATTTCCAACTTCATTAGCATATCTAGTTAACGTTAGTTCAGAGGATGCAACCGAACACGTGACGTATTTTTAAAATGCTTACACGTACATTCAATATTCTTGAGGCCCTCCCAAGGGTTTCGGGGAACATTGGCAATTACCTTAAGGGATCCAGGGATCAAAGGCCTATTTTTAGGGTTCTAGGGAACAGTGACCTAAAAGAAACAAGAAATCGCAGCACAGCTGCTGGAAAAAATGTTGGACAATTCTGAACATAATATTAATATTTCAGGAGTCAAGCTAGGGGAGAAGGAGAATACAGCGAAGTGGGAAATTCACAATTATTTATGTTGGTTTAATAAAACTGGATGAATGATGTATATTTGTTGTCAATTTTTATTTAAATATATGATATATCTAAGCCTGTTGTTTCATTTCAAATTAAAGTGTTTTTTTAATTCATGTTTTAATAATTTAATTTTAAGTGGTCATATTAAATATGCATATCATTATCAGAGAATTTAATATGAATGCCATTAACGGCTCATCAAAACATTATAGATTATTTAGAGCCGCCCATGAGAGAGGGAAAGGATACGTGTATAGGCCCATACCCTTACTCTTACCGAAGTTTCTTTGTTTTCTACATGACATAATGTGAATTCTAGTGCATTCTGAAAACATTTAATTGCTTAATCCTATGATAATGACCCCGTGCGAGGCCCTTCATATCTGACAAGCATAGGCTAACATTGCTCGTCGAATTTTAGGCATGATGGTTTTGGGTGGGATGATAGCCTCTGGTTCGCCCTTGTTATTTGGGGATAATTCAATTCAATCTGTAAGGTATGAACTGAATGTTGTTTAATGACTCATCGACACATTATTCGTTATTCGAGAGAGAAGATCACATACTGGAATCTGGAACCTGACATACTATAACGAATATATTCTTATATATGGTTCTTTAAACTAACGTTCTTGGAGGATAGACTCCAATATACCAAACCTCCCAATTTACGTCCCCATCCGACGGACGAGGCTAATGAAAAGCGTCTTGCTGAAGAACACAAAGACGAAACTCAGTGGCGATGGTGAGGCTTTACCCCGGGTTCAGCGGATTTCAAGTTTAACGGTTGTCTATAGGGCCACGCCAGCCACTTTATAAATTATGAAGCGATATCTAAAATATTCCATTAAACATTTTAATGAAATTAAGACCAGACGCTCGTTTGCGCTCGCAATCATCTTGTGTGTGTTTGGATGACGGGGACTACAACTGTAAATAATTAAACCTTTTGTGAGATACACACATCTTGTTAAATTGTTGTTATACACCTCGCTGCGCTCGGCATTATTTTGGCGTTTACCGCACCATGTCACCATGTTTACCACACTGTCACAAAATTGTTATAACATATGAATTTGTAAGCGATTTGGGGCTCCGCTTCTCGAAGCTTATTTCAGTATGTGATATATGAATTTGTTTAATGTTCGGGGTCTCGCTTCGTGCGAATTGAAAATGTCAACTAAGGTCAGCTCTACGAAATTGAAGAACAGGACGAATCATGGCCTGTGGGCTTCGCTTCGCGAAGCTTACCAAAATATTATTGTTTTATTTAATGTTCGGGGCTTCGCTTCGGAGAAGCTCAATACTTTGTAATTATTAATTTATCATGAATTACATAAGTTTACTCTGGACTACATGTAAAGTAACATAGCTAGGCCCAAATGACAGCATAGGCCTATGGTTGGGGGCGTGGAGGCATGATCCTCCGGACTTTTCATTTCATTTTAGAATGCATTAATTAGGTAAATAAACTGTCACAGATGTGTATCTGAAAATATCCACATCCCCTTCCCCATTGCTAGACTGGCAAATATTGTAGACCAAAAGCAATTAGCACATGTTCACGCTCATGACCGTTGACGTCATGTTTACAATATCGCATGACGTCATGTTTAACATATTGCATGACGTCATGCTTAACGTCAGTCGCTGATGCACCAGTTACCCCTACTCAAGTCTTGACGTCACATGCTGCTTCTCGCAAGAAAAAAGTAAGAAATTTGCATGTATATACCCGTATGTATACGCTTATTGATGCAAATCTTAATCTTCGTACCATACGCCGTTCTGAATAATATGGAGCAGGCCGGACGATTTAATACCGGATATAAAGAACGCGGTCGACATTATGTCGTAAATATGAAGAAAGTGGGGCTTCGCTACGCGAAGCTTAGTGATACTATAAATGTGTGTTGTTTAATTTCGGGGCTCTGTGGCTCGTTTGTCGAGCTCTGCTCGTCCATATTGTTTTCACGACTTTCGTGGAAGTTTACTTTGTGGATTTTTTTGACTTTTTACGGTAATCGCCGCCATAACCGAAAAAGCGATTACTAGTGGACAACTTCGACGCCGGGCTACGCCCGGCGAGAATTGTCCAAAAAAAGAAACAAGTACCTATTTTTTACATATAATTGGTATAGTTTACTTTTAAAACATGACATTTGGGCTGCTGTTCACGGCTGATTGCTTTCAACGGCTTACAGTATCACCTTTTACGACGATTTTTATTAGCGCCCAATGCTCGACAGGTTGTTTAACATAAAATATCGACTTTCCTATTCAACTGAAAACGTTTGCTCGGCGATAAACATTAAGATGTGTTCATGTGTGTCCATTTTTAGCTCTACTGTTTACAGATCAGTAGAATGTAAGCCATGGTGCAGAGTCGTCCGTCTATATACCTGTCCTTCCGTCAATAATATAATATATTGTGGCGACTACTTCTCTAAAGCTATTAAATAGATTTTCATGAAACCTTGAAATTCAGGTCGATGTGAAATCCAAGATGGACACTAAAGCTAAACATAGATGTTTAATAAAGAAGTTTTATAGCGACTACTCCTCTGAAACTACAAGTGATACTGATATGGAACCGTTACTTAAATGATCAGCATGACATAATGGTGGTCCTCGATGAAAAAGTCATTTTGATTGTACGTCAAACATGGCCAAGAGGCATTGAGTTATACAGGACAATCTTGTGGCGACTATTCCTCAAAAACTACTTGGTGAATTGTTATGAAACTCTATAGGAATGTTGCTCTTGATGTTTAGTTGGTCCTTAGTAAAAATCAAGATGGACACCAAAGCTAACGATATTTTTTTAAAAATATGAATTTGTGGCAACTACTTCTCACAATACATAAGGGTATTGATTTGGAACCTTTACCAGATTGACTGTCATGAGATAATCATTAATCCTACACACAATTCATTTTGATTCGATATCAAACAAGGCCGCTAGCGGACTTTTGTGACTCCTGAAACTACTAGATGGATTTTGATGAAACTTTACATGAATATTGCTCTTGATGTCTAAACATTTATTTTAAAATTAGAATTTTGTGGCGACTATTTCTCTAAAACCACAAGTGGTATTGATTTTGAACCTATACCAAAATGACTGGCATGACATATAGTTGGTTTTAAACAAAGTTCATTTTTATTCAATGTCAAGCATGGCCGCCAATGGGGCCATCTTTGTTCACATATAGTTGTATAGGAAAAACCTGTGGCGACTTCTGAAACTACTTGATTGATTTTCATAAAACTGCTCTTATTGTCTAGTTGTTCTTAATTGAAAACCAGGTTGGCCGACATTTCAAGATGGCTGACATAGCTAAAAGAGATTTTAAAAAAATACAATATTATGGTGACTACTTCTTAAAAAGCACAAGGTTTATTAATTCGAAACCTTTACCAAATTGATTGGAGTTGGTCCCAAACAGAATCCTTTTTGATTCAACATCAAATATGGCCGTCAACGGACAGTTTACTTATATAGTTATATACAGGAAAAATATGTGGCGAATAGTCATGGAACTACTTAATTGATTTGCATGCAACTTTATAGGAATGTTGTTTTTAATGTCTAGTTGGTCCTAAGTAAAATCAAGATGGTAGAAACTTGATGTGTGGCAAATTATATTACATCGCATTTACAGACTCAGTAATATCGAATCTGCTACTTTTCTCTTATTTCTGTGTTTCTTGCTTCCAAGAGATCCCCTTTTTAGCAGTTATCTGAATATTAGTTGCCATAATAAGTATTTCAACATAAAAACTGTTTAAAAAAATTAAAGGGGGTATACAATGCTGCTTTCACAGACCACAGTCAACGAAAAACACATATTAAAACAAACCACAATTACAATGATAATCAGAAGCAAAGCATGTGATCTCACACACACAACAAGTTTGACAATAGGGCTATAGCCTTAGAGAGGTCAGTTGCACAATAAACGCTGGAGGGTTAAACTAGGTTCTAGGGTGCACCGAATCTTACTCTTACATTACTTACAAATCTTATTAAATCATGAAGCAATTACCAGAATGTATGCCCTGCTTTGCACCGTTAACGGTCAAACACATATTGCTGGAATGTGTAGACTTTGATCCTATGCGTCAAAGGTACTACAATGTTAATATATGACCGAGTTATTTAATACTATAGATTTTAGTCTAGTTTTAGATTTCCTGAAGGAAGTCAGACTATATAAATCATTATAATATGTTCTTCTATATATTTACTTTTTTTGTATGCCCGTTTTCGGGCGTTTGTTGTTTTACATATATACTTTGTATTACTACCATATCATTCCTTATATTTTAATATTTTTATCTTTATATGTTTGCATACGGGTAGTCTTAAAATATATACACATATGCATGTCTAGTACGTGATTCTATCCGGGTGCCTTTCCATGCAAGAAATTTGACCGGAGGTGTACATGGTTTACTTCCTACAATAGAATCTTGTAAGAAAGATGAAAATATCGGACAGGGAAAGCAGCAAGGACGACAGTCGATCACAAAACACAAAAACAAACACGCAAACAGACAAACGAGAAGGCAAAAGTAATAAAAATGCAAACGACATCACAAACACAAAAGGGTTGGTAATAGGGCTACCGCCTTGGAACGGTCAGTTGCAAAAAAGGCCACTGGGGGTTTAAACCGGCTCTAGGGTGCATTAAACCTCACACTTACCCTACTGTCAACCCATTAAAACAGGACAGTGTAAATAAAGAAATCTCCGCCATGATCTAATCTCTAACCAACAAGGCAGCATCAATAAGCAATATAAGTAAAACACACATATGCTTGTGTAAATATAATACAAAAAAACAATAGCCTAGAAAGCCACAATGAAGGTACTCAATGACTTGACAGAAGCCAGAGCAACAAGAGAATAAACCATTAAGGGCACGACAGGAAAGATCATAGACAAACATCAAACGCCACCGTCGCAATGGGCTTTAGGTAGGCGTCATCATAGGGTCCACAGCCTGTCCGGTCATCGTACAATTAAAGAGGAAAGCATAGTAAGTATACATAAAAGTCGAACAGGAATATTAATGTAGCATTCAATGACAACAATTACAAAGATGTATAAAAGGCAGGATATGACATCACAAACATAAAAGGGTTGACAATAGGACTTCCGACTTTGAATGGTCAGTGGCAAAATGGCCATTGAGGGTTTAAACCAGGTTCTAGGGTACACAAAACTTCCTTATTATCCTATTGTCATAAAAAACAACGGGACAAGGTCAATAACGTTTTCCCAGACAGGTTATATTCTTTATCAAACAAACAAGCCAGCATTAACAGGCAATATACGAGAAACGCATAAATGATCACGTATATATAATATACAAATCCTAGAAAGTCAACAAGCAAGAACTCAATGACATGGCTGAAGCCAGAACAAAAAGGGAACAATCCGTTAGTTGTGCGATAAGACAAGATTTAAGACAAACATCAAAGTTACCGTCCTATGAGGATATAGGTAGACGTCATCGTAGCCATATGGCTATAAAGCCTGTGTATCACAAGTAACTGTCAACAGACTAAATTAAAAAGCAGGCAACATATCCTAATGGTGATTAAACAATACTCATAATCTTTAAAGCTTGGAGCAGTGGAACCTATCGAAATTAAACTAAGTAAACACATGTATTTGAGAAAATGTCATTGATATCAGGAAATAAATATCGGGCTCAGCCAAAGATCGGAATGAATAGCAGTTCTGATTGCAAGCAAGTTTATCGCTGCCACAAACGCACAGGCAATGATACTGTGATATACAGAAAGGCTATGAAAGGTGAAATTTGGAAATCGCCGAACACAATAAATATAAAACATACTGCAGTCTCTGTTTGATTGATGTTCTTGAACGGTATTGAAATGTGCTTGCTATAGCGTAATGTGCCGCTAACTATTATAAATATGTGTATATCACAAGAAGATAATTTTACTTACTTTGATCCCATGTCGGTGAAGTAGTTTCTGTAGATGTTGCGTAACCAGTTGATGATGAATTGAGGATAAGTGTATCGTTATATAGCAATTTCTATACCAGGTGTTTGTTAACAAGTTAATTAGACCAGTATTACATTAATGACCATTATCAGCATAAAACTGCTATGAAATATGCAGATGATATTATAATCAGTAACATAAAACGATGATTCATGTCTGTGAATTGAATCTCTTTCATATTGTATTTCATATTTGCAAAGTAACTGGTGGTGTTATTTGGACATTATTGTCATGTGTCCCTTATCGGTAGATTTACTTTATTAAATACCTTGCAAATATACAAATGTCATAAGGAGATTTCCATAAAACAGTAATTTATCCTCAGTTTATGGAATACATTGTTTCACTTTCACCTGCGCCTGTTTTATGTCACTTTCGGGACATTTGATTATATATATGACGCTCGATTATTTAGTGGAAAAACGTCTTCTTGTTTAAATCCATTACTGTATACCTCCTTCTCATTACTGTATACCTCCCTTTCATTACTGTATACCTCCCTCTCATTACTGTATACCTTCCTCTCATTACTGTATACCTCCCACTCATTAATTTATACCTCCCTCTCATTACTGTATACCTCCCACTCATTAATTTATACCTCCCTCTCATTACTGTATACCTCCCACTCATTAATTTATACCTCCCTCTCATTAGTGTATACCTCCCTCTCATTAGTGTATACCTCCCTCTCAGTACTGTATACCTCCCTCTTATTACTGTATACCCCTCTACCTCCTCTCATTAATGTATACCTCCCTCTCATTACTGTATACTTCCTTCTCATTACTGTATACCTCCCTTTCATTACTGTATACCTCCGTCTCATTACTGTATACCCATCCCCTTACTGTATACGTCCCTCTCATTACTGTATACTTCACTGTGGTAGCCCTAATGTCAACTCGTTGGTGTTGGTGGTAAGTGCTGTTTTACTTTATTGCATATTTGTAGTTGGCTGTGTTTTATAAAGCTACATTTTCTGTTCGGCATCAATGCCTACTTGTTTTGCAAAAGCCTACATCGAGGTCGACACTAGTATACATTAATACTAAACATGTTATAGAAGAAGCAACGTCATTTATCTACAATAACATATTGATACAACATAAACGAAAAATATGTTATGTATTTTAGCTACTCATCTGTAAGTCTATAAAACATCTATAATTGTTTAAAACATCAGAAATATGGCGCGAATAAATAAACACCAACATTTGTAAACTGATAAGTTCAAATAGAAACAACACGGATAATGCCTGTTTTTCTGTAATCAGTGGTCTAAAGTTCACCTGATATGAACCGGTCAAATGAGAGGGGTTCAAATCATTCGCTGTTGTTGAAGCCCCTCCTGTCAATAATGCCCCGACGAAGCTCCAGCTGTCAATTATGCCCCTAAATGGCGTTTCACAACAAAAGGGACGCAACACGTATATACTGCGATTTTATTGTGAAAACGCCATTTATAACAGATTAAGGGAAGGAAGTTTTGTATTGTAATCGTTTAGTTGAAGCACACGTCGATATTGAAAAAACACATGCTATGGTGTTAGAGTTATAAAATAGATTAGATGTATATGTTTCTTATATTTTGCCACTATCTACACGCAATTTCATTTATTATGTGCAATTCTGTTGACGAATAACCGATTACCACGTGTATAGCTCTCCCTGCACACGGACCTATGACTTAACACACACCTCCTTCTGAGGATGGCATACTTTCATAGTAGGCTTACCAGAGGAAATCGAACCTGTGACGTCTGGGACGAGAGGCAAGTATGACCAAGTATGCTAACCACTCATCCACCACAACAATATGACTGGAAGAAATTGTTATTTTCAATAGACAGGTTGAAGGAAATAAACATAAAAAAGACAACAAAAAAAGAAAAAAAATCAGAAAAAACTTTTTTTGTTATATTATATTTCTGTATAGAATAGACATGTATACAAACATCAACAAATATTTAAAAATAAAATAAAAACCGTACACCAAAAACAATCCTCCCCAAAATGCCTACCCCATAGTGGTCTCTTACATGGGGTATGATTGCTTTTGACTATGGTCTCTTACATGGTGTATGCTTGTTTTTGACTATGGTCTCTTACACGGCGTCGAATTGTTTTTCACTGTGGTCTCTTACATGGGGTAGGATTGTTTCTGGTGTACAGTTTTTCATTTATTTATATGCTCTGATGTTGTGCTCTGCTGTTGTACATGTCTACTACAGTCTCTTACATTGGGTAGGACTTTTGGTGTACAGTTTTGCAATTATTTGATATGTTTTGATATTTGTGTACAAGTCTAGACAAAAACAAACAATCAGATTTTTTGATTTTTTTAAGATCTTTTTGTTTTTAAAGATTTGTTTAGGTCCAAACGCGTTCCTTCAACCTTTGTTTCAATACCGTTCTTCTAGTTACAATTGATTGCAAATCGGGTCCTGATATGGTCTGGGATGTCGTGTTCTAAGGTGGATATAATATATCGGCATGGAATGTCTTCGATTCCTAGCACACATTCTCTAATTCACAAAAAGCGGAGTATACATCTGTCATGATGCTATGCATAACGTTCACGCAATAACTTTCACGCACAGTGCCGTAACCAGACATAAACTGACACCGAGGCAAAGAAATATATTGGGTGAGAAGTGGGTCGTGGGTCGGGGAGGGCAAGGGCGGATCCGGTGGGTATGGGTGCACCAGGCTAAAATCTGAAAAGTAATAATTATATGCATATAGTAAGCTTTTGTTGGTTGGGGTGTACAGGTGGTAGTGGGATGGGTCTAGGGGCGGGTCCAGTGCGGGCACCGGGAGCACCCCTACCTAAAATCTGAAACGTATGTACTTTGATTGTTCTTTGGTTGTTAGTTAGGCAGTGGGGTGGGGGCATGGGCGGATCCAGTTTGCATAAATCCATAAAATAAAGTCTTCTTACTTAGAAACAATCTGGGGAGCATGCACCCTCCTCAGGGGCGGATAAAGGATTTGACATTGGGGGTGGAGCGCAAGTTAAAAAAAACAAGTTATAACCAAAACACACGCACTCACGCACGCACTCAAGTTAAGGGGTGATGCGCAACTTTAAAAAACACTATTTACAGCCAACCCACAACCACTGCCCCCTCACCCCAAAAAAACACAAACAACACTCAACAGCAACAACAACAAAAAGCACAAAGCACAAAACAACAACTATTTTTGTCACATAATGCGTACAAGTCACATATTGCATATTAAGTTTTGGCGCATTATATGAATAATCACATTCGCCTCCTATTTAAAAAATAATTAGGAAGTAGTAACGGCTTAGGAAATAAACAGTAGGCGAATGTGAGAATACATACAGGGGAGAAGCCATATAAATCAAATATATTAAGCCATTCTGTTATATTTCGTTAAATGATAGCAAGTGATAATGTCTAGGTGATGTGAGAGATATCCTGATAAGAGAAATACGATGTCTCTTTCATCTGTTAACTTTCATTTTGTTCCCCGTGAACCCTCCCCCCCACCCCTCCTCCCCCGCCACCACCACCCCCCACACACATTCATTTTGTCATTTTTTATCATGCCCATCATGACACCGCGTATGCAAACGTGGAAACGTGGCTCCATCGTAAATGGAGTGTCTATTATAGAATTTGCAGCAATTCTGCAGTTTTGCAGGTAAGAAGGTTCTAGGCCCAATCTTCATATTTTATCTTGATGTAAATGGAGGATGAGCCTGGCGCGTTCGTTCCTGTTAGGCGCCATATAAACTTTCATGTGTTGTTGCTCCTTAAAACACAAATCAATTCAATTAACTTTTTTAAACAGTAGTCGAATGTGAGTATGCATACAGGAGAGAAGCCATATAAGCTACATACATTAAGATATTAGGCGATGTGAGAGATGTTTCTATTGTCCTTTAATTTTCCGAATATGCCTAGTTACTCATTTTAGCAAAGTAGAAGTTACTAGTGCTAATTAACTGCTATACCAGCCGCAATTACGCATTAGTCGTGGATATGAATGTGTATGCTCTTTTTTAATTCAAATTTCCTAAGCAGTTACTACTTTCTAATTAGAAGTAGAAGTAACTAGTGCCTAGGAATTAACTGAACTATTAGCCGATACAGGAGAAATACCATATTATACCATTTAACGAAATAAAAACTTAATATATGTGACTTATTTGGATTTTATCTTGCATGAATACACACATTCGCCTACTGTTTAAAATAATTACACTTAAAGGGTGTTAGAGACATCTCTCACATCGCCTAGACATTACCACTTACTATTTTTAAAAAAACAAAACTGTCTTTTAGCTTAATTATCACCTCTTCCTTCTATAATGTACTAGTCGGTTTATTTGCAAGAACACGATTTATTAATTACATGTGAATTGATGAATACTATTGGTATAGTATTTGTTACCTTATCAAACCATGTACAAATGCATAGGGAATCTGCATATTATATAAGAACAATGTTCGTGTGGGGTGAGGGTTGTGGGGGTTGCGGTTAGGGATATACTCTACCCACCCCTTTCAGATTAGGGAAGAGGTGCTGTCCCCGCTGTTCCTAATTATAGATACTGCACACGGTCTAGTCTAATTATCATGGCAGCATCGTTTCCGAGGAAAGCTCCACGGGCATTTTGCCTCATTAACACAGAAATTCAAAGAGATATGTCATGAGCATATATAAGGTATGACTCTTCCTACATGGGACTGGTCTACGTCTTAACATTTCCTTCGAAGGATGGCATAAGATTCACAGTACATTGCCCGAATAATGAAAGGTCATTTGCCCAAAACCCTCACTCGGAAAAAAACATTGCTTGCAATTGTTAGAGTAAGCGAAATGACAAGTGTGCGTACACACTGGTGAGAAGCCGTTTAAGGTACAATATCAGAGTTTATGAATATATCGTCCCTTTCGCGTATCAATCAATTCACCTAAGCAGTTTATTATGTCCCTCAGAACTGTACTGACGCTAGCTGTATTGATATTGTCCTTGAGGACAGTACTCAACCCAAAGAAGCTGGCAGGTGATATTTTCACAGAGATTAGTATTGACTGTATCCGTTTATTGTTCCGCTGAGGACAGTACTGACACGCGATTTAAAAGAACCTTATTACATTAAAGCAGGCCATTTTTAAAAATAAAAACGTCCATTTGTTCTGTCATTATAAAGTACCAGTAGCTTTATATGCAAGAACATGATGTCTTAGTACAATGTGACTTGATTAATACTTTTGGTATATTCTAGCAGCGAGAATCGAAGCTCTTCTGGTGCGTACCTACAACAGAGTTACTGTGATGCCCTTTTAGAATAAGTAGGTATCAGGGTCGACCTTATCAAGACAGGTTCATGAAGAGATCAAGATATGCATGCATAAACAGCCGCCATACAGCAATAGATTAAACACTAACAATCAAGCGTGCATGCATAAAACGCACCATAGAGAAGAATACCTCATCGATCTAGACATTTTCGTACGACTAGTTCATGTTTTTCATATCTCGCGCTGACACGTATTCTGTGTTTTGAAACTTGAACACGAATACAGCTAACACAAATCGACAACGTTAATAGGGAAACGTCAGATATGTGAGTAATTTGAGTTTCCAAATACGGAACAAGACGAGGTGCGGGGAATATTCTCTGTCCACCCGTCTCAGGTTATGGGAAGAGGTGCTAGCCTACTGCTATTTTTTTTTTAAGCTACACACATTCATTTTCGACTATCATGACAGCCTGGTTTCCGAGGAAGGCTTTGCTGGCATGTTGTCACTGATTAACACAGAATTTCAGCAAAATATGTAAGGAGCATAATTATATAGGGTGTGGCCCATCCTGTACATGGGCCTGGTCAACGGCTTAACATCCCCTTCGAAGGATGGCAGTTTCACAGTACATGTACCTTGCCCGAATAATGAACGGTCATTCATCAAAAGCACTCATTTGGGAAAAACATTGCTTGCAAACAGGTAGGGTAAACGAAAAGACAAGTATGCATACACACTGGTGAGAAACCGTTTAAGGATATGACTATATTGTCCCTTTTGTGTTTCAAGGAAGTGACCTAAGCAATTTATTTTGTCCTTCAAGACTTTACTGACGCTAATTCTTGAAATTGTCCCTGAGGACAGTACAAAAGCGATGGAAGCTAGTAGGTGATATTTTCGTAGAGTTTAATAGTACTCACTGTATTTGTTTTAGGACAGGACTAACGCTAGCTGGCGATATTGCCCCGAAGGACAGTACTAACGCTAGCTGTTGATAATACCTCTGAGGACAGTACTAACGCTAGCTGTTGACATTGCCCCTGAGGACAAGACTAACGCTACCTGTTGATATTGACTTGTGGACGGTACTTACTCTAGCTGTTGATAGTATCCCTATATGACGCTGGCTGTTGATATTGTTCATGTGGATGTTACAGACAATAGCTGTTGATAGTGTCCATATAGACAGAACAAAAGCTTGCTGTTGATACCTGTGCATGTTACAGACTAGCTGTTGATATTGTAGTTCTACAGCTAGCTCTTGATAACGCCCCCGAGGACATTACTAACGATAACTGTTGGTATTACACTTAGGACAGTACAAACACTGGCTGTTGATATTGCCACTGAGGACAATACCAACGCAGGCAGTTGATATTGCCATTGAGGACAGTACTAACGCTAGCTGCTGATATTGCCCCTGAGGACGGTACTTACGGTAGCAGTTGATATTGCCCATAGAAAGCAGTACTAACGCTATATGTCGATATTGGCCCCGAAGACAGTATTAACGCTACCTGTTGATATTTCCCTTTAGGGCAGTAATAAAAGTGGCTATTGATATTGCCAATGAGGACAGTGTTAAAGCTAGCTGTTGATATTCTCCATGAGGACAAAACTAATGCTAGCTGTTGATATTGCTCCTGGGGACAGTACTAATGCTAGCTGTGGATATAGCCCATTATGACAGTCCTATCCGTACCTGTTGATATTGCTCATGCGCACATTACTAACTCTGGCTATTGCTTTTGACACTGAGAACAATACTAACGCTGGCTGTTGATATTGCCCTGGGGACAGTACTTACGCTGACTGTTGATATTGCCTATTAGGACAGTACTTACGCTGGCTGTTGATATTGCCCATTAGGACAGTACTAACGCTGGTTGTTGATGTTGCCCCTTTGGACAGTACTAACGTTAGCTGTTGATATTGCCCCTGAGAACAATACTAACGTTAGCTGTTGAATTTGACCCTGTGGACATTACTCACACTGAAAATTGATGTTGCCCCTTAGGACAGTACTAACGCTGACTGTTGATATTGCCCCTAAGAACAGTCCTAACACTGGCTGTTTATACTTCCCCCGAGGACATTAATAACGCTGGCTGTTAATAGTGTCCATGAGGACAGTACTAACTCTGGCTGTTGATATTGTCAATGAGGCAAATACTAACGATATATATTGAGATTGCCCCTGAAGGCAGTACTAACGCTAGATGTCGATATTTCCGTTAGGACAATACTAACGCTCACTGTATTGATATTGCCCCTGGGGCCAGTATTAACGCTGGCTGTTGATATTGCCAATGACGGCAGTACTAACGCTGGCTGTTGAGATTGCATCGAAGGACAGTACTATCACTAGCTGTTGATAGTGTATTTGAGGACAGTACTAATGTTACCCGTTGATGTTGCCTCTGAGGACAGTACTAACGATGGCTGTTCATAATATCTCTATGGTGGTTAAAGCAAAGGCTGATGATAGTGGATGTTAAAAACACTAGCTGTTTGTTTCCATATGGACAGTACATATGCTAGCTGTTGATACCTTTGCATGTTACTGACTAGCTGTTGATACTGCACCTGAGGATAGTTCGAACGATAGCGTTTGATAGTGCCCCTGAGGACATTATTAACGCTGGCTGTTGATATTGCCACTGAGTACCATACTAACGCAGGCTGTTGATAATGCACCTTAGGAAAATACTAACGCTCACTGTATTGATATTGCCCCTGGGGCCAGTATTAACGCTGGTTGTTGATATTGCCAATGACGGCAGTACTAACTCTGGCTGTTGAGATTGCCTCGGAGGACAGTACTACCACTAGCTGTTGATAGTATATTTGAGGACAGTACTAATGTTACCCGTTGATGTTGCCTCTGAGGACAGTACTAACGCTGGCTGTTCATAATATCTCTATGGTTGTTAAAGCAAAGGCTGATGATAGTGGATGTTAAAAACACTAGTTGCTTGTTTCCATATGGACAGTAAATATGCTAGCTGTTGATACCTGTGCATGTTACTGACTAGCTGTTGATACTGCACCTGAGGATAGTTCGAACGCTAGCGTTTGATAGTGCCCCTGTGGACATTATTAACGCTGGCTGTTGATATTGCCACTGAGTACCATACTAACGCAGGCTGTTGATAATGCACCTTAGGACAGTACTAACGCTAGCTGTTGATATTGCCACTGAGAACAATACTTACGTTAGTTGTTGATATTACACTTCAGGACAGTACTAACGGTTGCTGTTGATATTGCCACTGAGGACCATAGTAACGCAGGCTGTTGATATTGAGGACAGTAATAATCATAGCTGTTGATATGACCCCTGAGGATAGTACTAACACCAGCTGCTGATATTGCCCCTTAAGATAGTACTAACGCTAGCTGTTGATATTGCCCCTGAGGAGAGTAGTAAACCTAGCTGTTGATATGGCCCCTGAGGACAGTACTAACACCAGCTGTTGATATTGAACTTAGGACAGTATTATCGGTAACTGCTGATATTGCCACTAAGGACAGTACTAAAACTAGCTGTTGATATGGCCCCTGAGGACAGTACTAACACCAGCTGTTGATATTGAACTTAGGACAGTATTATCGGTAACTGCTGATATTGCCACTAAGGACAGTACTAAAACTAGCTGCTGATATGGCCCCAGAGGACAGTACTAACGCCAGCTGTTGATATTGACCCTTAGGACAGTACTATTGCTAGCTGCTGATATTGCCTCTAAGGACGGTACTAAACCTGGCTGCTGATATGGCCCCTGAGGGCAGTACTAACGCCAGCTGTTGATATTGCCCCTTAACATGGTACTAAAGCTAGCTGTTGATATTGACCCTCAGAACAGTACTAACGCCAGCTGTTGATATTGACCCTAAGGATAGTCCTAAACCTAGCCGCTGATATTTCCCCTTAGAACAGTAATAGCTAGCTGTTGATATGGCCCCTGGGGATAGTACTAATTCTAGGTTATGATAGTGCCCCTTAGGATATTATTAGCTGTTGATATTGCCCCTGAGGAGAGTACTGAACGAGCTTTGATATTGTCCCTAATAACAGTAATAACCCTAGCTGTTGCTATGGCCCCTGAGGACTTTACTATCGCTAGCTGCTGATACTGCCCCTAGGGGCGGTACTAAAACTAGCTGTTGATATGGCCCCAGAGGACAGTACTAAACCTAGTTGTTTATATGCCGTCTGAGGACAGTACTAACGCCAACTGCTGATATTGCCCCTTAGGACAGTACTAACGCCAGCTATTGATATTGACCGATAGGACGGTACTGTCGCTAGCTGCTGATATTGCCCCTTAGGACAGTACTAAATCTAGTACTTGATATGGCCACAGAGGACAGTACTTACGCTAGCTGTTGATACTGCCCCTTAGGATAGTACTATCGCTAGATTTAGATAATATCCCTATGAATGTTCAAACGCTGGCTGTTGATATTCCCATGAGGTCAGTTCTTACGCTATCTGTTGATATTGGCCATGAGGACACTACTAATGCTAGCTAATGTTGTTGGCCCTGAGGACAATACTTACGCCAGCTGTTGACATTGCCCATTAGAACAGTACTAACTACAGCTGTTGATATTGTCCCTGATGACACTACTTACGGCAGCTGCTGATATTGCCCCTAAGTACAGTAGTAACGTTGGTCGTTGATATAGCCCCTGAGGACAGTATTATCGATAGCTGTTGATATTGCCCCTGAGGACAGTACTATCGCTAGCTGTTGATATTGCCCCTTAGGACAGTGTTATCGATAGCTGTTGATATGGCCCCTGAGGACAGTTTATCGATAGCTGTTGATATTGCCCCTTAGGCAAGTGTTATCGAGAGCTGTTGATATAGCCCATGAGGACAGTGTTATCGATAGCTATTGATATTGCCCCTGAGGACAGTGTAATCGATAACTGTTGATATTGTCCCTAAGGACAGTGCTATCGATAGCTGTTGATATGGCCCCAGAGGACAGTGTTATCGATAGCTGTTGATATTGCCCCTAAGGACAGTGTTATCGATAGCTGTTGATATTGCCCATTAGGACAGTGTTATCGATAGCTGTTAATATGGCTCCTGAGGACAGTTTTATCGATAGCTTTTGATATGGCCCCTAAGGACAGTGTTATCGATAGCTGTTGACATGACCCCTAAGGACATTGTTATCGATAGCTGTTGATATAGCCCCCGAGGACAGTGTTATCGATAGCTGTTGATATGGCCCCTGAGAACCGCGTATCGATAGCTGTTGATATTGCCTCTTAGGACAGTGTTATCGATAGCTGTTGATATTGCCCCTAAGGACAGTGTTATCGATAGCTGTTGATATTGCCCCTTAGGACAGTGTTATCGATAGCTGTTAATATGGCCCCTGAGGACAGTTTTATCGATAGCTTTTGATATGGGCCCTAAGGACAACGTTATCGATAGCTGTTGACATGACCCCTAAGGACATTGTTATCGATAGCTGTTGATATAGCCCCTGAGGACAGTGTTATCGATAGCTGTTAATATGGCCCCTGAGAACCGTGTTATCGATAGCTGTTGATATTGCCTCTCAGGACAGTGTTATCGATAGCTGTTGATATTGCCCCTTAGGACAGTGTTATCGATAGCTGTTGATATGGCCCCTGAGGACAGTTTTATCGATAGCTGTTGATATGGCCCCTAAGGACAGTGTTATCGATAGCTGTTGATATGGCCCCTTAGGACAGTGTTATCTATGGCTGTTGATATTGCCCCTTAGGATAATAGGATAGACCACACTAACTCCAATGTATCAATAACGTCGTTATTGACCAAACAAGCACACTCTCTTAATAAGTTCCTGATAAAAATACTGAGGTTATCTGTCAATAAGGTCCCAATCAACAATGATGGCAAAATCTGTCAATAAGGTCCATATATACAATACTGAAGCGATCTGTCAATAAGGTCTCTATCAACAATATTGACGCCATCTGTCGATAAGATACTCTATCAACAGTAATGACGCCACCTGTAAATATGGTCCGTATAGACCATACTGACGTCATCTGTCGATAACGTCCCTATTGAAAATACTGACACCATCTGTCAAAAAGGTCCCTATAGACAGTGTGTACGTAATCTGTCAATACGGTCCTTATAGTCAATATAGGCACAATCCATCAATTGGGACTCTATATACACTATGAACTCTATCTGTCAATAAGGTTTCTTTGGACAATAACAACATCATCTGTCACTAAGGTACATGTATCCAATACAAACTTCATTTGTCAACAATGTACCTATGTACAATAAAGACGCCATCTATCAATAAGATCCCTTTCAACAATATTTACGCCATGCGTCAATATGCTCTCTATAGACAACACAGACTATGTCTGTCCATAACGAACCTACAGACCATCCTGACGCCATCTGTCAATCTGTCAATAAGGTCCATGTTGACAAAACAAACACCGTGTGTCAATAAGGTCTCTTAAGAAAATAATGACTCTATCTGCCAAAAAGATCCCTACTGACATCTCTCAATAAGGTCCCTATTGACAAAAGAAACACCATTTTTTAGGAAATGTTGACTCTATCTGTTAATAAGGTCCCTATTGACATCTGTCAATTAGGTCCCTATTGGCAAAACAAAAACCATCTGCTAATAAGGTCCCTTAAGAAAATAGTCACTTTATGTGTCATTAAGGTCCCTATTGACATCTGTCAATAAGTTCCGTATTAACATCTGTCAATACGGTCTTCCCTATTGACAAAAAAACTATCCGTCAATAAGGTCCCTTAAGAAAATACTGATTCTATCAGCCAATAAGGTCCCAATCAACAATACTGGCGGCATCATCTGTCAGTAAGGTACCTACAGATAATAATGACACAATCTTTCAAGAAGGTCCCAATAGAAAAAAACTGATGCTACCTGTCAAAATGGTCCCTATTTGAAATATAAACGACATCTGTCAATAAGGTCCCTATATACAATACAGATGACATCTGTCAATAACGCCACTTTTGACAAAACAGACGGCCTTTATCAATAAGGTCCCTATAAACAGTACAGACGGCCTTTGTCAATAATGCCCCTATAGACAATATTGACGCCATCTATCAATAAGGTCCCTATAGACAATACTGACGCCATCTGTCAATAAGGTCCCTGCGGAAAATAAAGAGAGCATCTGTCAATAATGCCCATACAGACAATACAGACGGCATATGTCAATAAGCTCCCTATAGACAATACAGACGGCATCTATCAATAAGGTCCTCCTATAGACAATACAGACGGCATCTGTCAATAAGGTCATCCCTATAGACAATACATACGCCATCTGATAATGCCCCGATGGACAATACAGACGGCATCTTTCAATAGGGTCTTTATAGACAATACAGACGGCATCTGCCAATAAGGTCCCTATAGACAATACAGACGGCATCTGTTAATAAATTCCCTATAAACAGTACAGACTGCATCTGTCAATAATGCCCCTATAGATAATACAGACAGCATCTGTCAATAATGACCCTACATACAATACAGACGGCATCTGTCAATAAGGTCCCTACAGACAATGCAGATGGCATCTGTCAATAAGCTCCTTATAGACAATACAGACGGCATCTGTCAATAAGGTCCCTATAGACAGTACAGACGGCATCTGTCAATAAAGTCCCTACAAAAGGTACATACGGCATCTGTCATTAATGCCCCTATCGACAATACAGAAGCAATCTGTCACTAATGCCCCTACAGACAATACAGACGTCATCTGTCAATAAGGTCCCTATAGACAATACAGACGGCCTCTGACATGAAGGTCCCTACAGACAATTCAGACGGCATGTGCCAATAAGGTCCCTATAGACAATACAGACGGTATCTGTCAATAAGGTCCCTATAAACAGTGCAGACGGTACATAATGCTATAGCCAATACTGCCGCCATCAGCCAATAAAGTCCCAAAAGACAATACAGACGGCATCTGTCAATAAGGTCCCTATCGACAATACAGGTGTCATTTGTCAATAAGATCCCTATAGACAATACAGACGGCATCTGTCAAGAAGGTCCCTATGGACAACAGAGACGGCATCTGTCAATAATGCCCCTTTGGACAATACAGACAGCATCTTTCAATAAGGTCTTTATAGACAATACAGACGGCATTCGTCAATAAAGTTCCTATAGACAATACAGACGACATCTGTCAATAAGGTCCCTACAGACAATACAGTCGGCATCTGTCAATAAGGTCCCTATAAACAGTGCATAGGGCATCTGTCAATAATGCGCCTTGAGACAATACTGACGCATTCTGTCAATGAGGTCCCTATAGACAATACAGACGCCATCTGATAATGCCCCGATGGACAATACAGACGGCATTTTTCAATAAGGTCTTTATAGACAGTACAGACGGCATCTGCCAATAAGGTCCCTATAGACAATACAGACAGCATCTGTTAATAAATTCCCTATAAACAGTACAGACTGCATCTGTCAATAATGCCCCTATAGATAATACAGACAGCATCTGTCAATAATGACCCTACATACAATACAGACGGCATCTGTCAATAAGGTCCCTACAGACAATGCAGATGGCATCTGTCAATAAGCTCCTTATAGACAATACAGACGGCATCTGTCAATAAGGTCATCCCTATTGACAATACAGACGCCATCTGATAATGCCCCGATGGCCAATACAGACGACATCTTTCAATAAGGTCTTTATAGGCAATACAGACGGCATCTGCCAATAAGGTCCCTATAGACAATACAGACGGCATCTGTTAATAAATTCCATATAAACAGTACAGACTGCATCTGTCAATAATGCCCCTATAGATAATAAAGACAGCATTTGTCAATAATGACCCTACATACAATACAGACGGCATCTGTCAATAAGGTCCCTACAGACAATGCAGATGGCATCTGTCAATAAACTCCTTATAGACAATACAGACGGCATCTGTCAATAAGGTCCCTATAGACAGTACAGACGGCATCTGTCAATAAAGTCCCTACAAAAGGTACATACGGCATCTGTCATTAATGCCCCTATCGACAATACAGAAGCAATCTGTCACTAATGCCCCTACAGACAATACAGACGTCATCTGTCAATAAGGTCCCTATAGACAATACAGACGGCATCTGACATGAAGGTCCCTACAGACAATACAGACGGCATGTGCCAATAAGGTCCCTATAGACAATACAGACGGTATCTGTCAATAAGGTCCCTATAAACAGTACAGACGGTACATAATCCTATAGCCAATACTGCCGCCATCAGCCAATACAGTCCCAAAAGACAATACAGACGGCATCTGTCAATAAGGTCCCTATCGACAATACAGGTGTCATTTGTCAATAAGATCCCTATAGACAATACAGACGGCATCTGTCAAGAAGGTCCCTATGGACAACAGAGACGGCATCTGTCAATAATGCCCCTTTGGACAATACAGACAGCATCTTTCAATAAGGTCTTTATAGACAATACAGACAATACTGACGCATTCTGTCAATAAGGTCCCTATAGACAATACTTACGCCATCTATTACAAAGGTTCCTATAGACAATACACACGGCATTTGTCAATTAGGTGCCTATAGACAATACAGAAGGCATCAGTCAATAAGGTCTCTACAGACAATACAGTCAATATTTGTCAATAAGGTCCCTATAAACAGTACAGACGGCATCTGTCGATAATGCACCTACAGACAATACTGACGCATTCTGTCAATAATGTCCCTATAGACAATAAAGACGCCATCTGTCAATAAGGTACCTATAGACAATACAGACAGCATCTGTCAATAATGCCTCTACAGACAATTTAGACGGCATGTGTCAATAAGGCCCTTATAAACAATACACTAGACGACATCTGTCAATAACGTCCCTATAGAAAATACAGACGGCATCTGTCAGTAAGGTCCCTATAGACAATACTTACTCCATCTATCAATAAGGTCCCTATAAACAGTACAGACGGCATCTGTCAATAATGCCGCTACAGATAATACATACGGCATCTTTCAATAAACTCCCTATAGACAATACAGACGGCATCTGTCAATAAGGTCATAATAGACAATATAGGCGGCATCTGTCAATAAGGCCACTATGGACAACACAGACGACATCTGTCAATAATGTCCAATGGACAATACAGACGGCTTCTGTTAATAACGTCCCTATTGACAATACATACGGCATCTGTTAATAAGGTCCTTATTGATAGATGGCGTAAGTATTGTCTATAGGGACCTTATTGACAGAATGCGTCAGTATTGTCTAAAGGTGCATTATTGACAGATGCCGTCTGCACTGTTTATAGGGACCTTATTGACAGACGCCGACTGTATTGTCTGTAGGGACCTTATTGACAGATGCCGTCTGTATTGTCTATAAAGACCTTATAGAAAGATACCGTCTGTATTGTCCATAGGGGCATTATTGACAGATGCCGTCTCTGTTGTCCATATGGATCTTATTGACAGATGCTGTCTGTATTGTCTATAGGGGTTTTATTAACAGATGACGTCTGTATGGTCTACTGCGACCTTATTGGCAGATGCCGTCTGTACTGTTTATAGGGACCTTATCGACACATGTCGCCTGTATTATGTATAGGGACCTTATTGACAGATGCCGTCTGTACTGTCTTAATGGACCTTATTGACACATGATGTCTGTATTATGTATAGGGACCTTATCGACAGAATGCGTCAGTATTGTCTAAAGATGCATTATTGACAGATGCCGACTGTATTGTCTGTAGGGACATTAGAGACAGATGCCGTCTATATTGCCCATAGGTGCATTATTGACAGATTCCGTCTGTAATGTTTATAGGGACCTTATTGACAGATGACAACTGTATTGACTGTAGGGACGTCTGTATTGGCTATCGAGACCTTATTGGCACATGCCGTCTGTATTATCTTTAGGGACCTTAATGTGAGATGTCGTCTGTATTGTCTATAGGGACCTTATTGACAGATGCCTTCTGTACTGTCTATAGGGACCTTATTGACACATGTCGCCTGTATTATGTATAGGGACCTTATTGACAGATGCCGTCTGTACTGTCTTAATGGACCTTATTGACACATGATGTCTGTATTATGTATAGGGACCTTATTGACAGAATGCGTCAGTATTGTCTAAAGATGCATTATTGACAGATGCCGACTGTATTGTCTGTATGGACATTAGAGACAGATGCCGTCTATATTGCCCATAGGTGCATTATTGACAGATGCCGTCTGTAATGTTTATAGGGACCTTATTGACAGATGCCAACTGTATTGACTGTAGGGTCCTTATTAACAGATGCCGTCTGTATTGTCTATAGGGACCTTATTGACAGATGCCTTCTGTATTGTCTATAAATACCTTATTTATAGATGCCGTCTGTATTGTCTGTAGGGACCTTATTGACAAGTCCGTCTCTATTGTATGAAAGGACATTTTTGACAGATGCTGTCTGTATTGTCTGTAGGGGCATTATTGACAGATGCTGTCGGTATTGTCTATTGGGACCTTATTGGCAGATGGCGTCTGTACTGTCTATAGGGACCTTATTGACAGATGCCGTCTGTATTGTCTATAGGGACCTTATTGGCCCATGCCGTCTGTATTGTCTGTAGGGACCTTAATGTCAGATGCCGTTTGTATCGTATGTAGGGGCATTAGTCACAGATGGCGTTTGTATTGTCTATAGGTGCAATATTGGCAGATGCAGTCTGTACTGTTTATAGGGACCTTATTAACAGATGCCGTCTGTATTGTCTATAGGGACCTTATTGGCAGATGCCGTCTGTATTGTCTATAAAGAACTTAATGAAAGATGTCGTCTGTATTGTCCATTGGGGCATTATCAAATGGCGTCTGTATTGTCTATAGGGATGACCTTACTGACAACTGCCATCTGTATTGTCTATAGGGGCCTTATTGACAGATGCCCCTTTATTAGGACCTTATTGGTAGATGCCGTCTGTATTGTCTATAGGGAGCTTATTGACAGATGCCGTCTGTATTATCTGTAGGGGCATTATTGACAGATGCTCTCTTTATTGTCCGCAGGGACCTTATTGACACATGGCGTCAGTATTGTCTATAGGGACCTTATTGACAGATGGCGTCAATATTGTCTATAGGGCCATTATTGACAAAGGCCGTCTGTACTGTTTATAGGGACCTTATTGATAGATGCCGTCTGTTTTGTCCATAGTGGCGTTATTGACAGATGCTATCTGTATTGTTTATAGGGATCTTATTGACATATGTCGTTTATATTTCAAATAGGGACCATTTTAATAGGTAGCATCAGTTTTTTTTCTATTTGGACCTTATTGAAAGATTGTGTCATTATTTTCTGTAGATGATGCCAGTATTGTTGATTGGGACCTAATTGGCTGATAGAGTCAGTATTTTCTTAAGGGACCTTATTGACGGATAGTGTTTTTTGTCAATAGGAAAGACCGTATTGACAGATGTCAATACGGAACTTATTGACAGATGTCAATAGGGACCTTAATGAAACATGGAGTGACTATTTTCTTAAGGGACCTTATTAGCAGATGTGTTTTGTTTTGCCAATAGGGACCTAATTGATAGATGTAAATAGGGACCTTATTGACAGATAGAGTCAGCATTTCCTAAGAAATGGTGTTTCATTTGTCAATAGGGACCTTATTGAGAGATGTCAATAGGGACCTTTTTGGCAGATAGAGTCTTGTCTTAAGGGACCTTATTGACACATGGTGTTTGTTTTGTCAACATGGACCTTATTGACAGATTGACTGATGGTGTCAGTATGGCCTGTAGGTTCGTTATTGACAGACATAGTCTGTGTTGTCTATAGAGAGCATATTGACGCATGGCGTTACTATTGTTGAAAGGGATCTTATTGATAGATGGCGTCATTATTGTACATAGGTACATTGTTGACAAATGAAGTTTGTATTGGATACAGGTACCTTAGTGACAGATGATGTTGGTCTTGTCTAAAGAAAGCTTATTGACAGATAGAGTTCATATTGCATACAGGGTCCCAATTGATGGATTGTGCCTATAGTGACTATAAGGACCGTATTGACAGATAACGTACACACTGCCTATAGGGATCTTTTTGACAGATAGTGTCAGTATTTCCAATAGGAGTACGTTATCGACAGATGACGTCAGTATGGTATATACGGGCCATATTTACAGGTGGCGTCTTTACTGTTGATAGGGTTTCTTATCGACAGATGGCGTCAATATTGTTGATAGAGACCTTATTGACAGATCGCGTCAGTATTGTATTTATGGACATTATTGACTGTTTTGCCATCATTGTTGACCGGGACCTTATTGACAGATAGTCTCAGTATTTTCTATCAGGAACTTATTAAGAGAGTGTGCTTGTTATGTCAATAACGACATTATTGATACATGGAGTTAGTGTGGTCTATACAGATCGAGCTTATTGACAGATGTCGTTTATATAGCAAATAGGGACCATAGTGACAAGTGGCATCAGGTTTTTATTGGGACCCTATTGAGAGATGGTGTCAGTATTGTTGATTGGGACCTTATTGGCAGATAGAGTCAGTATTGTCTTAAGGGACCTTATTGACAGATGGTGTTTGTTTTGTCAATAGGGACATTATTGACAGACGGCGTCAGTATGATCTGAATGGACGTTACTGTTGACAGACGTAGTCTGTGTTGTCTTTATGGACCTTATTGGCACATGGCGTAAGTATTGTTGAAACAGACCGTATTGGTAGATGGCGTCATAATTGTCCATAGAGACCTTGTTGATAAATGAAGTGTGTATTGGGTACAGGTACATTAGTGATAGATGGTGTGGGTATTGTCCATAGAGACCTTATTGACAGATGGAGTTCATATTGTTTATAGGGACCTAATTGACAGACGGCGTCAGTATTGTTGAAAGGTACCTTATTGACAGATGACGTCAGTATTGTGTATATGGACCTTATTGACAGATGGCGCCTGAATTGTTGCTTGGGACTTAATTGATAGATAATGTTTTGTCACTAAGGACCTCACTAAGGACCCCATTGACAGATGTCGTTTATACTGTCCTCAGGGGCAATATCGACTACTTTCCTCAGGTGCAATATCTACAGCCAGTTACCATTAGTACTGTCCTCAGGGGCAATGTGAACAGCTATTGTCGGTATAGTCCTGAGAGCAAAATTATCGGCTTTGGTCACTTCCTTGATGAGCGAAAGTGATATATTTAATTTTAAACGGTTTCTCACCAGTGTGTACGAGTGTGCTGCCTCTATTCCCTAATCTGACAATAGTGGGCAGAGGCAGAGTATATTCCCCCACCCTCCCACAATACACCCGAATATTTTGCTTACGTTATGTGTGAATCACCTATACATGTGACCATGCTTGGAATAATAGAAATAGGTATAGAAATCGAATAGGAATTGCAGATTTCACAGAACACAGTAATCCTCAAAACACGCAAACAGACAAGCAAGAAGGCAAAAGTAATAATAAATGCAAACTACTTCACAAACACAAAAGGGTTAACAATAATAAGAAGTAAGAATATAACAATAATGTTCACCAAGTCACACTTTACTTAAGAGATCAAATGCTTGCATAAAAACCTACTGGTAACTTATAAAGCCACAAGAAAGGTATGCTATTAAGCAATAGGCTATTTTATATGATCAGCTTTAATATAATAATGATCAGCTTTAATATAATAATTATATTGTTTTAAATCATGTGACAATACTGTCCTCAGGGCAAAAAAATGATACAGTCATTACTAAACTCTGCAATAGTATCACCTGCTAGATTCCATCGCTTCAGTACTGTGCTCTAGGACAATATAAACAGATAGCGTCAGTAAAGTTCTTAAGACAAACTAAATTACTTCGGTCACTTCCAAGATACGCGAACGTGACGATATATTCATAACCTGTGATATTTAATCTTAAACGGTTTCTCACCAGTGTGTATGCAGCACATGAAATCCGAGAGTGATGGGCAGAGTATTCCCCCCCCCCCCACTCACCGCCCCCACCCCCCCCCCCCCCCCCCGCATTCACCCACCCTTCCCGAATAGTTTGCTTACTTTATGTGTTGATCACCTGTACATGTGAACATGCTTGGATAATATCACGAAGAATATAACAAGAGTATTCCGCAAGTCACAATATTTAAGTAAGAAATTAAATGCTTGTATACAAACATTAACCTGCTGGTAGTTTATAACGCCAGAAGAAAGTAGGGCAATTAAGCGACATTTTGTTTTTAATGAACTGCTTTAATATAATAATTTTCTTTTAAATCATGTGTCAGTATTGTCCTCAGTGAAAAAAAATCCTGATACGGTTAATACTAAACTCTGCGAAAATATCACTTACTATCTACCATTGCTTCAGTACTGTACTTAAAGACATTATCAACAGCGAGCGTCCGTAAACTCCTGAACGGTTAATTAAATTAATTAGGTCACTTCCTTGATACGCGAAAGGGACAATATATTCATAACTTGTGATATTTAATATTAAACGGTTTCTCACCATTGTGTATGTGTATGCATAGTTGTCTTTTCGTTTAACCTACCTTTATGTTGTTTTTCTAAATGAGAGCTTTAATTGACCGTTAATTATTAGGGAAAGATACTGTGAAACGTAGTACGAATTAGCTTCACACACGTCAAAAAGGGCATACACATACATATCCACGATTAATGGGTAATGGGTAGTACAATTAGAAAACAAGTTCTTATTAAGAATTTTTTAATACATAAAACCATGGACATATATACTCATATCCTTTCTTATCAGAAAATGGTATTTCTCCTGTATACACATATACATCGGGTGGTATAGGAGTCAGTTAGGCACAAATAACTTATACTTTACTAAAATGAGTAACTAGTGCTATGCGGAAACTTAAAGGACAATATATACATCTCTCTCATTACCTAGACATTATCACTGAATATTTTTAACCGAAAAACAACTGAATATCTTATTTTGTGTCGCTTATATGGCTTCTCCTCTGTATGTATACTCACCTTTGACTACTGTTTTAAAAAGAAATTAAAGGATGACAGAGACATCTTATTTCTTTTGTAAACTGATATGCATCGTCTGGTACAGGAGGGAATTATGCACTAATACCTAATTTATTTTTAAACAGTAGGTGAATATGATTATTAATATAATGCGTCAAATTCAATACGCAATATGTGACGTGTACGCATTATGTGATAATACCATCACACAATGCATTGTCATGGTCGACGCATGTATGCGACTGCTGCGTTATTTAACTTAAAAGAGTATGAGAGTAGACCGTTGGAAACGACAGAACACGATACATATGCAATATTGCAGTCTCGGTCTGACTGTTCATGAACGGTAGTGAAATATGCTAGCTACCGCTCACTCACCCTAGTGCCGGGTATAGCAGAACTCAATATTCATAAAATAATAGTATATACGTTTAACCGTCCCAGTATCTAATAAAATTGTATGCCCCGAAGAGCAAAATAAACAAAATGGAATTTAGTTGCTCCAGCGGTTATGAAGCCTGCGTATCAAAAGTAACAGCCGAAAGACTCAATTAAAAAGCAGACAACATATCCTATGAGTGGTTAAACAATACCCATAGCCTTTTATCGGCGGAGTAGTGGAACCACCGAATCGAAAATTAAGTATAGAAAACAAAAGCAATTGAAAATGTACCACCGATATCTAAATATAAATATCGGGCTCCAATCTCCAAAGATCGAATAAATAACATTGCGTCAGACCCGTAACTACGCTAATACATAGAAGCACTCACGCACGCACTTACGCACGAACGCACTTACGCACGCACTCACGCACGCACGCACGCACGCACGCACGCACGCACGCACGCACGCACGCACGCACGCACGCACGCACGCACACACGCACGCACACACACACACACACACACACACACACACATACACACATACACACACACATACATACTTTCACACATACATACTTTCATATATACATACATAAAGATAAATAAAACTAAACAAATAATTAAATACGAAATTCATGTTTAATCACAATGTTATTGATTCTTGAACCAGAGACTACTTTTTCTGTAATCGGGAAAGTAATGAGACATGGCTTTTAATTGACAATTAATTAATTATATCTCTATAAGTGAAAGGCAACATATACCTGTAATAGGACATATATAATACCACCAAGCATCAGACATACCAATGATACCAACATAAGGAAATCATGTACACACTTGAAGACATTCTTAACCGATAGTGAAAACTAGTTCATTTAATGATATTAGTATATGCAAACATATATTGAAAATCAAAGGTAATATACCTCCCATGATCAGTGCTATACAAAGTGATGTGTGGAACCGTATTTGTGCCAGTCAGAATTCGCACACGTGTCTCTCATTACGTGGTCCCGCCTTAATACCATTAAGCGATGGGAAAGCTTTTATTAGCAGGATTTTATAATGGATATTTTTGACAATAACGCACGTTTAAAAACATGTTTTACTGAAATAATACAATAACCTGTTTACAATTACCTATTAAATGTTTTAATTTTACAATATACACTTTTTAAAGCCAAAATTAAGGTTTTATTTCATACCCCAGCCAACCCCGCTTTCACTTCTTAAAGACAGGGTTGAATGGGTATGAAAGTTAATACTCGGACCGCGTAATATAATTCGGTCGAATTAAGGGCACGTGTCTCTAATTCGGTTGGAAAAAAACATGTTAGGGACACATGTGGTCCAAGTCCGGTGCATGTACTCACCAACCGTATTACGTACACAAGTGAATAATTGTATTTGTACTTTATAAATACACGGGTTATTTAAGTATCGCCAGAATGGTGGTATTCTATTTTTGCCACTAGGTAGCTACATAACTATTTAGATATTTTTAACGTTTTATCTAGATAACTGCAAACTATCTAGATGTCTATCAGGGGCCATATCAACAGCTAGGGTTAGTACTGTCCTCGGGGGCAATTTCAACAGCTAGCGTAAGAACTGACCTCATGGAAAATATCAACAGCCAGCGTTTAAACATCCATAGGGTTATTATCAACATCTAGCGATAGTACTATCCTAAGGGGCAATATCAACAGCTGGCTTTAGTACTGTCCTTTGGGGCCATATCAGCTGCTAGTTTTAGTACTGTCCTAAGGGGCAATATCAACAGTTAGCGATAGTACTGTCCTCAGGGGCCATATCAACAGCAGGCGATAACACTGTCCTTAGGGGCCATATCAACAGCCGACGTCAGAAGCTAGCGATAGTAAAGTCCTCAGGGGAAATATCAACAGCTGGCGTAAGTAGTTTCCTCAGGGCCAATATCAACATCTGGCGTTAGTACTGTCCTCAGGGACAATTTCAAAAGCCAGTGATAGCACTGTCCCCAGGGGCCATAACAATAGCCAAAGTTAGAAATGTCCCTAGGGGCCATATCAACAGCTAGAGTTAGTACTGTCCTAACGGACAATATCAACAGTTGGCGTCGGCAGTGTTCTCGGAGCCCATATCAACAGCCAGCGATAGCAACGTCCTTAGAGGCAATATCAACAGCTGGCGTAGGCAGTGTCCTCAGGGCCTATATCAACAGCTAGCGTTAGTACTGTCCTAAGGGGCATGATCAACAGCTAACACTAGTACTGTCCTTATGGCAATATCAACAGCTAGCGTTAGTACTGCCCTCGGAGGCAATATCAACAGCTGGCGTAAGTGGTGTCCTCAGAGCCAATATCAACAGCTTGCGTTAGTACTGTCCTCAGAGGCAATATCAACAGCTGGCGTAAGTCGTGTCCTCAGGGCCAATATCAACAGCTAGCGTTAGTACTGTCCTAAGGGGCAATATCAACAGCTAACGATAGTACTGTCCTTAGGGGCAATATCAACAGATAGCGTTAGTAGTGTCCTCAGGGCCAATATCAACAGCTGGCGTTAGTATTGTCCTCAGGGGCAATATCAACAGCCAGTGATAGCACTGTCCCCAGGGGCCATAACATCAGCCAAAGTTAGTACTGTCCCTAAGGGACATATCAACCACTAGAGTTAGTACTGTCCTAACGGGAAATATCAACAGCTTGCGATAGCACTGTCCTCAGGGGCCATATCAACATCCAGCGATAGCAATGTCCTTAGGGGCAATATCAACAGCTGGCGTAAGTAGTGTCCTCAGGGCCAATATCAACAGCTGGCGTTAGTACTGTCCTCAGGGGCAATATCAACAGCCAGTGATAGCACTGTTCCCAGGGGCCATAACAACAGCCAAAGTTAGTACTGTCCCTAGGGTACATATCAACAGCTAAAGTTAGTACTGTCCTAACGGGAAATATCAACAGCCAGCGATAGCACTGTCCTCAGGGGCCATATCAACATCCAGCGATAGTAATGTCCTTAGGGGCAATATCTACAGCTGGCGTAAGTAGTGTCCTCAGGGCCAATATCAACAGCTGGCGTTAGTATTGTCCTCAGGGGCAATATCAACAGCCAGTGATAGCACTGTCCCCAGGGGCCATAACAACAGCCAAAGTTAGTACTGTGCCTAGGTGACATATCAACAACTAGAGTTAGTACTGTTCTAACGGGAAATATCAACAGCCAGCGATAGCACTGTCCTCAGGGTCCAAATCAACAGCCCGCGATAGCAATGTCCTTAGGGGCAATATCAACAGCTGGCGTAGTCAGTGTCCTCCGGGCCAATATCAACAGCTGACGTTAGTATTGTCTTCAGAGGCAATATCAACAGCCAGTGATAGCACTGTCCCCAGGGGCCATAACAACAGCCAAATAGTAATGTCCCTAGGTGACATATCAACAACTAGAATTAGTACTGTCCTAACGGGAAATATCAACAGCCAGCGACAGCTGGCGTAAGTAGTGTCCTCAGGGCCAATATCAACAGCTGGCGTTAATAGTGCCCTAAGAGCCATTATGAACAGCTGGCGTTAGTACTGTTCTAATGGGCAATATCAATAGCTTGCGAAAGTAGTGTCCTCAGGGTCAATATCAACAGCTACCTTTAGTACTTTTCTAAGGGGCAATATCAACCCGCTACCGCTAGTACTGTCCTCAGGGGCAATATCAACAGCTAGCGTTAGTACTATCCTCTGGGGCAATGTCAACAGCTAGCGTTAGTACTGACCTCATGGACAATTTCAACAGCCAGCTTTAGTACCGTCCTCAGTGGCAAAATTAACAGCCAGCGTTAGTATTGCCCTCAGGGGCAATATCAACAGTGGGCGTTAGTACGGCCCTCAAGGGCCTTATCAACAGCCAACGTTATTACAGTCGTCAGGGGCCATATCAACAGCAAGATATAGTACACTCCTAATGGGCAATATCAACAGCTGGCGTAAGTAGTTTCCTCAGGGCCAATATCAACAGCTAGCGCTAGTACTGTCCTAAGGGGCAATATTAACAGCAACCGTTAGTACTGTCCTCAGGGCCAATATCAACAGCTAACGTTAGTACTGTCCTAATGAGCAATATCAACAGCTGTCGTTAGTACTGTCCTAATGGGCAATATCAACAGCTGGCGTAAGTTGTGTCCTCAGGGACAATATTAACAGCTAGCGTTAGTACTGTCCTAAGGGGAAAAATCAACAGCTACCGCTAGTTCTGTCCTCAGTGGCAATATTAACAGCTAGCGTTATTACTGTCCTAAGGGGCAATATCTACCGCTAGTACTGTCCTCAGGGGAATATCAACAGCTAGCGTTAGTACTGTCCTCAGGGGCAATGTCAACAGCTAACGTTAGTACTGTCCTCATGCACAATTTCAACAGTCAGCGTTAGTACTGTCCTCAGTGTCAACATTAACAGCCAGCATTAGTACTGTCCTCATGGGCAATATCAACAGCTATCATTAGTACTGACCTACTTGAAAATAAATATTTGCCCCCGTCGGGGAGACGGGGTGCGGGTAGGGGCGGCTGTGTGCATATATATCCCGGTGAATAGAATTTAAACACACCTCATTCGTCCCGATTCCCTCTCGTTATTAATGCATATGAGTAGTGGCTTACAAGTAGATATGACCCTGACTGAGCCCACAGGTAGCTACGACCCTGAATACTACTAGCAATTATAACATTCCATTTATGAACATGCTTGTATTCAATGAGAATATATTGTAAGGGAAGTAACTGTTCACTATGTTCGCCATGTAATTTAGATTTATATCCACAGTATACATTCTATTATGAAAATAGTACAAAATTAAAATTATGCTTGGCGGATTTTAACGGGGGACAAGAAACAAAAACACAGCTTTAATATTGCATTCATCGTTTATTATTCTAAAGAAAGTAATATGTCATTGTCGAGTTTAATTTTATGTCTACGGAATTGTTGAATAAAACCTACCCCCTCTTAAATTGATAAAAATAGAAACAAAGGGAAGTAACTAATATTAGCGTAAATATGCGTCGATCTAATACAAATTAGGGGCATAATTGACAGCTGGAGCTTCGTCGGGACATAATTGACAGGAGGGGCTTAAACAACAGCGAGTGATTTGAACCCTAAAACTTGGAGTTAGAAATATGTGTCTTCTTCAAAGACGTCTAGTGGAATAAAAACGTGATAATCTAATATTGTTTTAGATAATTTTGTATCTAAATATTACAAAAGAAGCTTTAAATATCTTTCTTTTTTTTTTAAATCTCAGCAATACGTCCTTTCCCAGCCAACCTCCTTAAGATACTCCAGGGTTATGGTCAAAACACAAAAAAATACATGTAATAAGTAACGAACAACATTAGCTAATCTTATTACAGAAGCATACAACGTTCATTAGAAGACTCAATCAGTTACATTATAACGAATGATGACCGTAATATTTCAATTGTCAGTTCATCATAGAAAGATATCTGTCGTTCAGATAATAAATAATGATGCGTAATGTACAATACATATTAAATAGATACTGTTATACTGGTTAGTTATACTGAAATATTTGCAGTTTAGGTGAAAACATATTGATTTGGTTGAACCTTGTTTTACGTCATTTTTAGCACACGGATTAGACATATTGAATTTAGTATTTATAAATACAAGCCAGTATAAAAATCGAACAGGAAATGTAGCATTACCAGAACACAGTCGATCAAAACACGCATTCAGAACAAACAACAATTACAAGGGTAAATAAAAACAAATAATACGACACAACAAACATAACAGGGTTTACAAAGGGGAGGCCCGCATTGGAACGGTCAGTGGCAACACTACCGCTGGAAGTTTAAAGCAGAAGGCAGCAAACCTCATCCTTACCATATTGTCATCTCAGTAAAATGAACAGTTGCAATAAAGAAATCCTCACCAGGCTTCACCATTTAATAAACGATGCAGCATTAAAAGACAATACATGTAAAACACAAAGATTATCGCGTAAATATGAATATAAAAGACAAACGAGTAGGAAATCACAAAGAACGTGCTCAGTGAGATAAAACATTGCAAAACTTAAAATAATGTTATAAAGTGCGAGTAGTAAATTGTAGAATAATATGCCACGGTGGTAATTCCCTGACAAACATTACGAAAACAGCACATATGAAAATCCGTGTAACTTTATGACCCGAAACGGCAGAAGTAGAACTGTCGACATCTAAATTACTGTTACTTTCTAGTCTAAATATTTATGAAAAAAAAGTTTTATATAGTGTCACATATGTTGTATCAGTCTGTATTTGACAATCATTCATATATTATATGACGGAAACTAATTTTAATACGAGTCCTGCATAAACATTTTGCGAATATGCATACACTTATATTTTATTATAATTTAAATTACATTTTCGTTTTGCAAAAATCAAAGTTAATTTGTTAAATTACCTTTTGTGAGACACTGTTATAAATCTTGTCCACAGTTAAACGTTCTCAAACGTGCCGCCCGAACAACGTGATTGAATAGAGCTGGTTGTCCAACAGTCCTATCTGCAGAGAGTCTTTAATGAAAGTGGTTGTCGGATAGTCGAATCAGCAAACAGTCATGCTGCTGAACGTTTTAATTAAGATAACACCAGCCTGGCAGATGTTCACTAAGAGTTAATTAATATTTGCATGACTGTTAATGATATGAATCTATTACGTAATGTTTGAGGACGAAACGCAATCAGGAAACAAATGAAAGACACCTGACAAACAAAGAAACACAATCAGGAAACAAATGAAAGACACCTGACATGCAAAATACAACTGCATACTATGCTAGTCTATCACATGTACCAATAAATATTTGCCCCCGTCGGGGAGACGGGGTGCGGGTAGGGGCGGCGGTGTGCATATATATCCCGGAGAGTAGAATTTAAACACACCACATTCGTCCCGATGCCCTCTCGTAATTAATGCATATGAGTAGTGGCTCACAAATAGATACGACCCTGACTGAGCGCACAGGTAGCTACGACCCTGATTACTACTAGTAATTATAACATTCCATTTATGAACATGCTTGTATTCAATGAGAATATTTCCTTATACGTTTTCATTCGGTTGATAACTTGTTGCTTCGAGCGCGCTCATTATTGTAAGGGAAGTAACTGTTCACTATGTTCCCCATGTAATTTAGATTAATATCCACAGTATACCTTCTATTATGAAAATAGTACAAAATTAAAATTATGCTTGGCGGATTTTAACGCGGAACAAGAAGCAAAAACACAGCTTTAATATTGCATTCATCGTTTATCATTCTAAAGAAAGTAATATGTCATTGTCGAGTTTAATTTTATGTCTACGGAATTGTTGAATAATATCTACCCCCTCTTAAATTGATAAAAATAGAAACAACGGGAAGTAACTAATATTAGCGTTAATGTGCGTCGATCTAATACAAATTAGGGGCATAATTGACAGCTGGAGCTTCGTCGGGACATTATTGACAGGAGGGGCTCAAACAACAGCGAGTGATTTGAACCCTACTGGGGGTTAATATATGTATTGAAAAAGTATTGGAAACACAAACTAATATTATCATCTTGGGGGATATAAACGAAGACCAATTAAATCCATGTAACCATAAATTTCGAGATATACTATCATTCAATGACATGACCAATATTATCAAAGAGCCAACACGTGTAACTAACACTACTAGTACATTGTTAGATCCTATCGCCATTTCGAACCAGATAAAATGTCTTGATTCAGGTGTTTTTGAAACACCTGCTCAAATAAGTGACCATTACGGTACATATGCATTTTTAAAAAGTAATTTCTGTGTAAACAAACCTTTCAAACGAAGAGTTTGGAATTATAAGCGAGCTGATTTTAATACATTGAATAACCTAATTTTATCGACGGACTGGTCAATACGGCTCTGTAAATTCTGCTGCAAATTCTTTTAATACAAAATTAATCGAGTTGGTAAAATTATGTATCCCAAATAGTCTTGTCACAATCCGGCCAAAAGATAAGCCATGGTACAACTCTGAGATTCGACATATTTCACGTAAACGTGACAAACAAAAAGTAATGGCTCTCAGCTCAGGTAATATATCTGATTGGCAAAATTATAAAAAAACTCAGAAATAAGGTAAATAACATGAAAAAACATGCTAAAGAACTATTTTATAATAATCTTGAATACTCAATATGTGAAATGCACTCATCTAATCCACGCAATTATTGGAAAACTATCAAAATGCTAATTAAGGATAATTCTAAAAGTTGTGACACAGTACCACCACTCATTAACACTAATAATTCGTATTCTGTGTCTGATGTGGATAAAGCTAATACTTTAAATGACTATTTCATATCAATTTCATCAATTGATGATTCTCATGTAAGTCTACCAGCATTTAGGTCAAAAACTAACACCATGTTAAGTGACTTTAATATCACGGAAACAGAAATAACTGATATTTTAACCATTTTAGCTTTAAATAAAGCCACTGGACATGATGAAATTAGTCACCGTATGTTAAAGGAAACTTCTAAAACGATTTGTCGTCCCCTTTCTATATTGTTCAATCGGTCACTTCAAGAAAATGAATATCCAAATGCTTGGAAATTAGCCAATGTAATGCCTCTGTTTAAAAATGGAGCAAAAGACTCCCCATCTAATTATAGACCAATTTCCCTTATCAGCTGTGTGGGGAAGGTAATGGAGCGCGTTGTATTTAAACATATTTATAATTATTTACATACAAACAATCTAATATATGAAAAGCAATCTGGTTTCTTACCCGGTCATTCCACCGTTTATCAACTAATTGACATTTACAATCAAATATGTAAAGCTATTGATGAAAAAAAGTCTACATGCATGGTATTTTGTGATATTTCAAAGGCATTCGATCGTGTGTGGCACAAAGGTTTAATTTTCAAACTTCGTCAACACGGAACATTAGGCAATCTAATTAAATGGATAACTAACTATTTGACAAATCGAAATCAGAGGGTCTTTGTCCAATCTTCCTTTTCAGAAATAAAATACTTAAATTCAGGTGTACCACAAGGTTCTGTTCTAGGACCGCTATTGTTTTTAATTTATGTAAATGATATTGCTGATTCTTTAATAAGCACAACTAGACTTTTTGCTGACGATAGCTCTCTTACAGTATCTACATCGGACACTAAATACATGGTAACTGTAATTAACAACGATTTGCGAAAGATCTCTATTTGGGCAAAACAGTGGCTAGTCAATTTCAATCCGTCTAAAACGGAAGTTATGTTCTGTTCTCTGATAGAGAGACAAATGCCAGCTTTACTTTTTAATAATACACAGCTTACATACGTTGACCACCATAAACATCTTGGAATAACACTTAGTAATGATGGGACCTGGCATGAGCATATTTCAAATATCGTATCTTCAGCTTCCAAAGTTCTCGGCTCAATGAGATTGATGAAATTTAATTTGAAACGCAAAACTCTAAACCAAATATATATATCTTATCTTCGACCTATATTAGAATATGCATCAATAGTATGGGATAATTGTTCTATTTATGAAAAGCATACTCTTGAAAAAATACAATATGAAGCCGCAAGAATCGTAACGGGTCTCACACGTTCTGTATCTATAGAAAAGTTATTAAATGAAATTGGTTGGGTTTCTTTGGAAGATAGGAGAAAAATACAAAAACTTATTTTAGTTTATAAAGAAAAAAATGGAGACTTACCTAGCTATTTGAACGAAATATTTCCTTCAACTATATCCGATTCAAACCCTTATAATTTAAGAAATAACTCCAATTTTGTAACATTATCCAGACGTACAGAATTGTACTCAAGGTCAATTATTCCTTCCGCACTTAAACTATGGAACGAACTTGATATATGTATTCGTGAATCACCTTCACTTTTAACCTTCAAAAGCAAACTGAAACAGCTTTTTAAACCTCAATTTGTACCCAAGTTCTTTTTGTACGGCGAAAGATACCTAGCAGTTCAACATGCCCGTTTAAGAAACAATTGCAGTAACTTAAACGCTGATCTATATATTAACCATCTAAGGGATAATCCGAATTGTATTTGTGGAAATGAATTTGAAGATGCAGAGCATTTTATTTTCCGATGTAACCGTTTTAGGAATGAAAGGCATCATCTTTTTACCAATACTCGAGAATTTCACCCCTTAAGTACACGAAAACTGCTGTTCGGCAATTCAGATGTCTCTATCGATCAAAATCAATTTATATTTCAAGAATTTCAAAAATATATCAAAAACACTCAACGTTTTCAAATCGAGTAATTTATTAGAAAAGTTTGTTACACGTAGCTGTCGGTGCTTTAATTCGAACAATATGTTGGGCGAATGTAGGGTTTCAACAGAGATGGGCGGCAGGGCAGGATTATCAGGCGGGGGTTTTCCCCCTCCATTTTTTTTCCACCTTTTTGTGTTATTTCTTTCTAAAGTTTCTATTATTATTATTTTTTTTCAAATTCACCCATATTACAAATGTTATTATATTTCATTCCGGTATACATAATATATCAATATTGAAGGTATGGAGAGAACTGTAACTAATGTTGTTATAACTTGTAGTTCAATCCATTTGCGTATGTTATATATAAATATGTATTATCATATGATGTTCATTCTCTGTAACATAAGTAATAAAATATGTTTAAACTAGAGGGGTTCAAATCATTCACTGTTGTTGAAGCCCCTCCTGTCAATAATGCCCCGACGAAGCTCCAGCTGTCAATTATGCCCCTAAATGGCGTTTCACAACAAAAGGGACGCAACACGTATATACTGCGATTTTATTGTGAAAACGCCATTTATAACAGATTAAGGGGAGGAAGTTTTGTATTGTAATCGTTTAGTTGAAGCACACGTCGATATTGAAAAAAACACATGCTATGGTGTTAGAGTTATAAAATAGATTAGATGTAAATGTTTCTTATATTTTGCCACTATCTACACGCAATTTCATTTATTATGTGCAATTCTGTTGACGAATAACCGATTACCACGTGTATAGCTCTCCCTGCACACGGACCTATGACTTTACACACACCTCCTTCTGAGGATGGCATACTTTCATAGTAGGCTTACCAGAGGAAATCGAACCTGTGATGTCTGGGACGAGAGGCAAGTATGACCAAGTATGCTAACCACTCATCCACCACAACAATATGACTGGAAGAAATTGTTATTTTCAATAGACAGGTTGAAGGAAATAAACACATGTACATGTCTACTACAGTCTCTTACATGGGGTAGGAATTTTGGTGTACAGTTTTGCAATTATTTGATATGTTTTGATATTTGTGTACAAGTCTAGACAAAAACAAACAATCAAATTTTTTGATTTTTTTAAGATCTTTTTGTTTTTAAAGATTTGTTTAGGTCCAAACGCGTTCCTTCAACCTTTGTTTCAATACCGTTCTTCTAGTTACAATTGATTGCAAATCGGGTCCTGATATGGTCTGGGATGTCGTGTTCTAAGGTGGATATAATATATCGGCATGGAATGTCTTCGATTCCTAGCACACATTCTCTAATTCACAAAAAGCGGAGTATACATCTGTCATGATGCTATGCATAACGTTCACGCAATAACTTTCACACACAGTGCCGTAACCAGACATAAACTGACACCGAGGCAAAGAAATATATTGGGTGAGAAGTGGGTCGTGGGTCGAGGAGGGCAAGGGCGGATCCGGGGGGTATGGGTGTACCAGGCTAAAATCTGAAAAGTAATAATTATATGCATATAGTAAGCTTTTGTTGGTTGGGGTGTACAGGTGGTAGTGGGATGGGTCTAGGGGCGGGTCCAGTGCGAACACCGGGAGCACCCCTACCTAAAATCTGAAACGTATGTACTTTGATTGTTCTTTGGTTGTTAGTTAGGCAGTGGGGTGGGGGCATGGGCGGATCCAGTTTGCATAAATCCATAAAATAAAGTCTTCTTACTTTAGAAACAATCTGGGGAGCATGCACCCTCCTCAGGGGCGGATAAATGATTTGACATTGGGGGTGGAGCGCAAGTTAAAAAAAACAAGTTATAACCAAAACACACGCACTCACGCACGCACTCAAGTTAAGGGGTGATGCGCAACTTTAAAAAACACTATTTACAGCCAACCCACAACCACTGCCCCCTCCCCCCCAAAAAACACAAACAACACTCAACATCAACAACAACAAAAAGCACAAAGCACAAAACAACAACTATTTTTGTCACATAATGCGTACAAGTCACATATTGCATATTAAGTTTTGCCGCATTTAGAATAATCACATTCGCCTCCTATTTAAAAAATAATTAGGAAGTAGTAACGGCTTAGGAAATAAACAGTAGGCGAATGTGAGAATACATACAGGGGAGAAGCCATATAAATCAAATATATTAAGCCATTCTGTTATATTTCGTTAAATGATAGCAAGTGATAATGTCTAGGTGATGTGAGAGATATCCTGATAAGAGAAATACGATGTCTCTGTCATCTGTTAACTTTCATTTTGTTCCCCGTGAGGTTGCGGGTTAGACCCCCCCTCCCCCGCCACCACCACCCCCCACACACATTCATATTCATTTTGTCATTTTTTATCATGCCCATCATGACACCGCGAATGCAAACGTGGAAACGTGGCTCCATCGTAAATGGAGTGTCTATTATAGAATTTGCAGCAATTCTGCAGTTTTGCAGGTAAGAAGGTTCTAGGCCCAATCTTCATATTTTATCTTGATGTAAATGGAGGATGAGCCTGGCGCGTTCGTTCCTGTTAGGCGCCATATAAACTTTCATGTGTTGTTGCTCCTTAAAACACAAATCAATTCAATTAACTTTTAAACAGTAGTCGAATGTGAGTATGCATACAGGAGAGAAGCCATATAAGCTACATACATTAAGATATTAGGCGATGTGAAAGATGTTGCTATTGTCCTTTAATTTTCCGAATATGCCTAGTTACTCATTTTAGCAAAGTAGAAGTTACTAGTGCCTAATTAACTGCTATACCAGCCGCAATTACGCATTAATCGTGGATATGAATGTGTATGCTCTTTTTTAATTCAAATTTCCTAAGCAGTTACTACTTTCTAATTAGAAGTAGAAGTTACTAGTGCCTAGGAATTAACTGAACTATTAGCCGATACATTGAGTATACAGGAGAAATACCATATTATACCATTTAACGAAATAAAAACTTAATATATGTGACTTATTTGGATTTTATCCTGCATGAATACACACATTCGCCTACTGTTTAAAATAATTACACTTAAAGGGTGTTAGAGACATCTCTCACATCGCCTAGACATTACTATTACTATTTTTAAAAAAACAAAACTGTCTTTTAGCTTAATTATCACCTCTTCCTTCTATAATGTACCAGTCGGTTTATTTGCAAGTACACGATTTATTAATTACATGTGAATTGATGAATAATATTGGTATAGTATTTGTTACCTTATCAAACCATGTACAAATGCATAGAGAATCTGCATATTATATAAGAACAATGTTCGTATGGGGTGTGGGTTGTGGGGGTTGCGGGGAGGGACATACTCTACCCACCCCTTTCAGATTAGGGGAGAGGTGCTGTCCCCGCTGTTCCTAATTATAGATACTGCACACGGTCTAGTCTAATTATCATGGCAGCATCGTTTCCGAGGAAAGCTCCACGGGCATTTTGCCTCATTAACACAGAAATTCAAAGAGATATGTCATGAGCATATATAAGGTATGACTCTTCCTACATGGGACTGGTCTACGTCTTAACATTTCCTTCGAAGGATGGCATACGATTCACAGTACATTGCCCGAATAATGAAAGGTCATTTGACCAAAACCCTCACTCGGAAAAAAACATTGCTTGCAATTGTTAGAGTAAGCGAAATGACAAGTGTGCGTACACACTGGTGAGAAGCCGTTTAAGGTACAATATCAGAGTTTATGAATATATCGTCCCTTTCGCGTATCAATCAATTCACCTAAGCAGTTTATTATGTCCCTCAGAACTGTACTGACGCTAGCTGTATTGATATTGTCCTTGAGGACAGTACTGAACCCAGAGAAGCTGGCAGGTGATATTTTCACAGAGATTAGTATTGACTGTATCCGTTTATTGTTTCGCTGAGGACTGTACTGACACACGATTTAAAAGAAACTTATTACATTAAAGCAGACCGTTTCTAAAAATAAAAACATGCTTTAGCTTAAATACCACACATTTTTTCTGTCATTATAAAGTACCAGTAGCTTTATATACAAGAACATGATGTCTTAGTACAATGTGACTTGATTAATACTTTTGGTATATTCTAGCAGCGAAAATAGTAGCTCTTATGGTGCATACGTACAACAGAGTTACTGTGATGCCCTTTTAGAATAAGTAGGTATAAGGGTCGACCATATCAAGACAGGTTAATGAAGAGATCAAGCAAATGCATGCATAAACAGCCGCCATACAGCAATATATTAAACGTTAACAACCAAGCGTGCATGCATAAAACTCACCAAAGAGAAGAATACCTCATCGATCTAGACATTTTCGTACGACTAGTTAATGTTTTTCAGGTGAATATCTCTGGAATTTTTACATTTCGACATATCTCGCGCTGACACGTATTCTGTGTTTGGAAACTTAAACTCGAACATAGCTAACACAAATCGACAACGTTAACAGGCAAACGTCAGATATGTGAGTAGGTTGAGTTTTCAAGTACGAAACAAGACGAGGTGCGGGGAGGTGCGGGGAGTATACTCTGTCCGCCCATCTCAGGTCAGGTGCTAGCCCACTGTTCTTTTTTTTTAAACTACACACATTCATTTCTGATTATCATGACAGCCGCTTTTGATGAATGACCGTTCACTATTCGGGCAAGGTACATGTACTGTGAAACATTGCCCCTGAGGACAGGACTAACGCTACCTGTTGATATTGACTTGTGGACGGTACTAACTCTAGCTATTGATAGTATCCCTATAAGACGCTGGCTGTTGATATTGTTCATGTGGATGTTAAAGACAATAGCTGTTGATATTGTAGTTCTACAGCTAGCTCTTGATAACGCCCCCGAGGACATTACTAACCATAACTGTTGGTATTACACTTAGGACAATACAAACGCTGGCTGTTGATATTGCCCTTGAGGACAATACCAACGCAGGCAGTTGATATTGCCTTTGAGGACAGTACTAACGCTAGCTGCTGATATTGCCTCTGAGGACGGTACTTACGGTAGCAGTTGATATTACCTCTGGAAAGCGGTACTAACGCTATATGTTGAAATTGGCCCAGAAGACAGTATAAACGCTACCTGTTGATATTTCCCTTTAGGGCAGTAATATAAGTGGCTATTAATATTGCAAATGAGGACATTGTTAAAGCTACCTGTTGATATTTTCCATGAGGACAAAACTAACGCTACCTGTTGATATTGCTCATGAGCACATTACTAACTCTGGCTATTGATTTTGACACTGAGGACAATACTAACGCAGGCTGTTGATATTGTCCCTGAGGACATTTACTTACGCTGGCTGTTGATATTGCCCATTAGGACAGTACTAACGCTAGATGTCGATACTCCCCTTAGAACAATAATAACGCTCACTGTATTGATATTGCCCCTGGGGCCAGTATTAATGCTGGCTGTTGATATTGCCAATGACGGCAGTACTAACGCTGGCTGTTGATATTGCCTCGGAGGACAGTACTACCACTAGCTGTTGATATTGTATTTGAGGACAGTACTAATGTTACCCGTTGATGTACTAACGCTCATCATAGTATCTTTATGGTGGTTAAAACAAAAGCTTATGATAGTGTACATGTGGATGTTAAAGACACTAGCTTTATGGACAGTACATATGCTAGCTGTTGATACCTGTGCATGTTACTGACTAGCTGTTGATATTGCACCTGAGGATAGTTCGAACACTAGCGTGTTATAGTGCCCCTGAGGACATTATTAACGCTAGCTGTTGATAATTCACCTTAGGACAGTACTAACGCTAGCTGTTGATATTGCCACTGAGGACAGTAGTTGTTGGTATTGCACTTCAGAACATTACTAACGCTGGCTGTTGATATTGCCACTGAACACCATACTAACGCAGGCTGTTGATAATGCACCTTAGGAGAGTACTAACGCTAGCTGTTGATATTGCCACTGAGGACAGTACTGACGTTAGTTGTTGGTATAGCACTTCAGGACAGTACTAACGCTTGCTGTTGATAGTGCCACTGAGGACCATACTAACGCAGACTGTTGATATTGAGGACAGTACTAATCCTAGCTGTTGATATGACCCCTGAGGATAGTACTAACACCAGCTGCTGATATTGCCCCTTAAGATAGTACTAACGCTAGCTGTTGATATTGCCCCTGAGGACAGTATTAAACCTAGCTGTTGATATGGCCACTGAGGACAGTACTAACACCAGCTGTTGATATTGACCCTTAGGACAGTACTATCGCTAGCTGCTGATATTGCCCCTGAGGACAGTACTAAACCTAGATGTTGATATGACCCCTGAGGACAGTACTAACCGCAGCTGTTGATATTGCCCCTTAAGATGATACTAACGCTAGCTGTTGATATTGCCCCTAAGGACAGTACTAACGCCAGCTGTTGATATTGCCCCTTAGGATAGTCCTAAACCTAGCTGCTGATATCGCCCCTTAGAACAGTAATAACGCTGGCTGTTGATATGCCCCTGAGGATAGTACTAATTATAGATGTTGATACTGCCCCTTTGGATATTATTAAGCTATTGATATTGCCCCTGAGGAGAGTACTAAACGTAGCTATGATATTGTCCCTAAGGACAGTAATAACCCTAGCTGTTGATATGGCCCCTGAGGACTTTACTATCGATAACTGCTGATACTGCTCCTACGGACAGTACTAAACCAAGCTGTTGATATGGCCCCAGAGGACAGTACTAACGTCAGCTGTTGATATTGCCCTTTATATAGAACTAACCCTAGCTGTCGATATTGCCCCTGAGGACAGTAATAAACCTAGCTGTTGATATAGCCCCTGAGGACAGTACTAACACCAGCTGTTGATATTGGCCCTTAGGACAGTACTATCGCTAGCTTTTGATATTGCTCCTAGGGACAGTACTAAAACTAGCTGTTGATATGGCCCCAGAGGACAGTACTAACGCCAGCTGATATTGACCTGTAGGATAGTACTAAAAGTAAGTATAACCTTAGCTGTTGAAAATGCCCCTTAGAACAATATTAACGCTAGATGTTAGTTTAAACATATTTATTTTACATCGATTGTAACGAAAGCTCAATGAACTTATTTGAATCACTCTCGATGTCTTCCTGGGTAGAACCAGTACTAAGCAATGCAGATAAAGTGTCTTGCTCAGAGACACAACGCATATGGCAATGGCGGGAATCGAACCCACGACTTTTGGATCATGGGTCCAACGCTCTACCACTAGACCACAGCGCAAATGCTAGATGTTGATATGGCCCCTGAGGATAGTACTAATTCTAGCTGTTTATATTGCCCCTAAGGACATTACTAAGCTGTTGATATTGCCCCTGATGACAGTAATAACGCCAGATGTTGATATTGCTCCTTAAGACAGTACTAACGCTAGCTGTTGATATTGACCCTAAGGACAGTACTAACGCCAGCTGTTGATATTTCCCCTTAGGATAGTCCTAAATCTAGCCGTTGATATTGCCCCTTAGAACAATAATAACGCTATCTATTGATATGGCCCCTGAGGATAGTACTAATTCTAGGTGTTGATATTGCCTCTTAGGACATTATTAAGCTGTTGATATTGCCCCTGAGGAGAGTAATAAACGTAGCTGTTGATATTGCCCCTAAGAACAGTAATTACGCTAGCTGTTAATATGGACCCTGAGGACTTTACTATCGCTAGCTGCTGATATTGGCCCTAGGGACAGGACTGAAACTAGCTGTTGATATGGCCACATATGACAGTACTAACGTCAGCTGTTGATATTGCCCCTTAAGATAAAACTAACCCTAGCTGTTCATATTGCCCCTGTGGACAGTAATAAACCTAGCTGTTGATATAGCCCGAGAACAGTACTATCGCTAGCTGTTGATACTGCCCCTAGGGACGGTACTAAAACTAGCAGTTGATATGGCCCCAGAGGACAGTACTAAACCTAGCTGTTTATATTGCCTATGATGACAGTACTAACGTCAGCTGCTGATATTGCCCCTGAGGACAGTACTAACGCCAGCTGTTGATATTGCCCCTTAAGATAGTACTAAAGCTAGCTGATGATATTGCCCCTGAGTACAGTACTAAACCTAGCTGTTGATATGGCCCTTGACGACAGTACTCATACCAGCTGTTGATATTGACCCTTAAGACAGTATTATCGCTAGCTGCTGATATTGCCTCTAAAGACGGTACTAAACCTAACTGTTGATATGGCCCCTGAGGACAGTACTAACGCCAGATGTTGATATTGCCCCTTAAGTGGTATTAACGCTAGCAGTTGATATTGCCACTAAGTACAGTACTAACGCCAGCTGTTGATATTGCCCCTTAGGATAGTCCTAAACCTAGCCGCTGATATTAGAACAGTAATAACGCTAGCTGTTGATATGGCCCCTCAGGATAGTACTAATTCTAGGTGTTGATATTGCCCCTCAGGATATTATTAAGAAGCTGATATTGCCCTTGAGGACAGCATTAACGTAGCTATGTTATTGTCCCTAAGAACAGTAATAACCCTAGCTGTTGATATTGCTCCTGGGGACTTTACTATCGATATCTGCTGATATTGCTCCTGGGGACAGTACTAAAACTAGCTGTGCATATGGCCCCAGAGGACAGTACTAACGTCAGCTGTTGATATTGCCCCTTAAGACTAACCCTAGCTGTTGATATTGGTCTGAAACCTAGCTGTTGATATAGCCCCTGAGGACAGTAATAAACCTAGCTGTTGATATTGACCGATATGACAGTACTATCGCTAGCTGCTGATATTGCCCCTTAGGACAGTACTAAAACTAGCCGTTGATATTGCCCCTTAGAACAATAATAACGCTAGCTGTTGATATAGCCCCTGAGGACAGTACTAACACTAGCTGTTGATACTGACCCTTAGAACAGTACTCTCGCTAGCTGTTGATACTGCCCCCAGCGACGGTACTTAAACTAGCTGTTGATACTGACCCCAGAGGACAGTACTAACGCCAGCTGATATTGCCCTGTAGGATAGTACTAAAAGTAAGTATAACCTTAGCTGTTGATAATGCCCTGAGAAAAATATTAACGCTAGATGTTGATATGGCCCTAAGAACAGTAAACACGCTAGCTGTTGATATGGCCCCTGAGGATAATACTAATTCTAACAGTTTATATTGCCCTAAGGACATTACTAAGCTGTTGATATTGCCCCTGAGGACAGTAATTACCGCAGCTGTTGATATTGCCCCTTAAGATAGTACTAACGCTAGCTGTTGATATTGAACCTAAGGACAGTACTAACGCCAGCTGTTGATATGGACCCTGAGGACAGTACTAACACCTGCTGTTGATATTGACCCTTAGGACAGTACTATCGCTAGCTGCTGATATTGCCTCTTAGGACGGTACTAAACCTAGATGTTGATATGGCCCCTGAGGACAGTACTAACGACAGCTGTTGATATTGTCCCTTAAGATGGTACTAACGCCAGATGTTGATATTGCCCCTTAGGATAGTCCTACACCTAGCCGTTGATATTGCCCCTTAGGATAGTACTATCGCTAGATTTAGATAATATCCCTATGGATGTATAAACGCTGGCTGTTGATATTCCCGTGAGGTCAGTTCTTACGTCAGCTGTTGATATTGCCCATGAGGACACCACCACAAGTGTCCCTAATATGTTTTTTCCAATGAATTAGACACGTGTCCTTAATTCGACCGAATTACATTACGCGGTCCGAGTATTAACTTTTATACCCATCTAACCCCGTCTCCAAGAAGTGAAAACGGGGTTGGCTGGGGTATGGAATAAAACCTTAATTTTGGCTTTAAAAAAGTGTATATTGTAAAATTAAAACATTTAATAGGTATTTAATTGTAACAGGTTATTGCGTTATTTCAGTAAAACATGTTTTTAAACGTGTTTTATTGTCAAACATATCCGTTATAAAATCCTGCTAATATAAGCTTTCCCATCGCTTAATGGTATTAAGGCGGGACCACGTAATGAGGGACACGTGTGCGTAATTCGGTCTGGCTCAAATACGGTTCCACAGACCACTTTGTATAGCACTGATCATGGGAGGTATATTACCTTTGATTTTCAATATATGTTTGCATATATAGGCCTTGAGCCAGGACCCAAAATTTTCGATATTGTTACCAACTCAAGGGACAAATTCTACCATCACTTTTTGAAAAGAGCAATATATAGATTACATTTTTCCATGATAGCAATCTGGAACAGGTAGCTTATATAAAAAAAATCGAACATTAATAGGTTATCATTGTAGCACTTTCATATAAGTTTTTGATGTTCATTTTTGAATGTCATGCTTGTGTGAATAATTATTGATGTACTTTTTAAAGATGTGCTTAAGTTTACAATTCATTGAGTTACATAAAGCGTAAATAAGCTCTTTTTTAGCACTGAAATCAGTTTAAAATCTCTATTTTGCTTCAAATTAGAAGTCAATTTAGCCCACCCACTATTGACACATTTGTATGCATTTAGATTAGTTAATATTTTTTACAATATATGTGTAAACTTGTAAGAATCAGTAATTTACAACCTTTCTACATGATTTAAATAATATAATATTAATAAGGGATTGTTATGATATATTGATGAAATGAAGTACTAAGCAATGTTCATGGCATTGTACATATGTGTTCAGTAAGCCTGATAAGTTGAGACATATGCCAAACTGGAAGTATAAGTAACTGCCACATAAATAGTATTAACATGTTCTGATACACACATATATTGCACAGACGACACATAGTCCAAAGAATTCTAGATAAAGGAAATGTGCGGTTTAACGTGTTTTTTTAACAAAAGTCTTTTTTAGGTGTATGCGTCATGGCAATAGTTATTATGATTACACATTTGGATTATGTATTACACATAAATACATGAATTAAACATTGCATATTGCAACGCAAAATCTTAAAAGTTATTTTAATACTTTTTAATTACAATTTATGCATATTTTAAGGATTTGTACACCTGAATTACCCCACCCATATACAACACAATGAAGAATTCTGCATATGACACGTAAAAATAGTAATATATGCATTTGCACGAACCATTTTTGTGTTACTGAAAAAAGAATAGACGAAGATGAATTGATTTGAATTGGGGTTTTACGGCGCACCAACACAAACATGTTATATGGCGCCAACAGGAATGAACATTCGACCCGGTTCACTCTTCCTAAACATCTAGATAAAAATTTGCACAATGTGCCCAGAACCTTCTTGCCTGCAGAACTTCAGAGTTGCTGCAAATTCTCTAGTAAACACTCCGTTTTTCGCTGGAGCCACGATCAATGCCGCCGCTGAAGTAGCACCTGCTATATGTTAGTAATGGTGCAGTTGTTACAATATCACCTGCTTAGGATATGTATCTAAACATACGTTATGATGTTCTCCGTACTTGATTTAGAGTATGGAATTAACCTAGGATGGTAAGCATTAATCCTACTTTTGCGCATGCAAGTGCAAGTGGGATGATTATTACCTAAAAAAGAAGGTGTATTGCCAATGAAGAGAGAGAGGGAGTGTGTGTGGGGGCGGGGAGTGGGGGGGGAGGGGGTGAGGTGGATATATTATATAGGCATTTAGGAACCTGCCCTACTGACGAATAGACACCTATGTTTCTTTAACATGATGAGAGAAAAAAGCAAGCGATACACGGGATCGCCTGGTTTACGTCCCAATCCAAGAACACACCGACAAAATTTACTAGCTCCGGTGAGGCTTGAACCAGGGTCCTCTGAATTTAAAGTCCCCCGTGCTATCCACTGCATCAACAGGCTGTATGCGATCAAGCAGTATGACTGCATTAAAGTACATACAACTAACATGTTAATCCTTCATAAAGGTTATATCCAAGAAGCTGGGTTCACAACGGTCTCTCTTATCTAGCAAGTTAGCACCAAGTTCATGTATGTCGAGTTGCAATATGCCTGCAAGCCTTATATATGCCCAGCTCATTGCTGTTTTGATAAACTTGGCAATTAATGCCTTGGGATAAAACAGGACAATTAAGAAACACCTAAAAATCGACAGTTAAACCGTAAAATGCCTTTTCTTTTTCTTTCTGTTTTTTTTTTGCAATTTGTTGAAAATGCAGTGGTCTACTTTGTGATTTTAGTTCGTGGATTTATTCAATATGCGATTTGTAAACATGGTTAAGTCTTCATAATGGAATACCTTATCAAAAGTCACATTCTCTGTATATTTCAGTTCGCTTCAAATGATTTTATGAAAAGTGTACAACTTCAAACCATAAATAAGAGACCCACTCGCCTTGTCTCAAAGTGCTCTCATGTTGTAAGAAACAACAAACAATTTCTTTATATAAATCTGTGAAACTGTGACCCCCGTAGAGGCCATATTTGACCCCATTGTCGCCATTTGAACAAACTAGGTAGAGGATTATAAGCTTATGGTGCATGCGAACTATTATTTAGCTTTTGAAGTATCAGAGAAGCTGTTTGAATATGTTTTCCTATATAATTCAATGTTATAGTGTGAACCCCGGGACAGGGCAAAATTTGATTCCAGGCTTGATTCAAGGGACACCATTTAAATTATTTGGTACAGGACAATAATCTTAAGCTACATGTAGCTTATAACACCTCTAGCTCTTGTCGTTTCAGAGAAGATGTTTATAGACGTTCCTACATAACTCTATGTAAATATGTGACCCCACGGGACCGGGCGAAATTTGACCATAAGATCACCATTTTAACAAAATAAATTGGTAGATATCGATACTCTTATGCTACATTCATCGTATTAGACCTCTAGCTCTTGTAGCATCAGAAAAAAGGATATTTTTATGGACTTTCCTATAAAACTCTTTGTAAAACTTTAACCCCAGAACTGGGCCATAATTGGACACAGAGTCACGATTTGAACAAAAGTGACCCATGGGGCGGAGCCAGATATGACCCCAGGGTCAACATTTTAACAAACTTGCTAGTGGATCATAAGCTTATGCTTCATGCATAATATGGGACCTCTAGCTCTTACAGTTTTAGAGTAAATCATTTATTTTTTAAAGATTTCCTATATAACTGTATGAAAAAATGTTACCCCCGGGGCTGGGCCATATTTGACCCTGTGGTCGCTATTTTATAAATACTTCGTGGAGGACCCTAAATGTATAATAAATGCAAAATATTAGACCTGTAGCTCTTCTAGTTATTTTTTAAAGAAACAAGAGTTTTGCTTAAAAGGGGGAGATAACTGTAATAACAGGAATCAGTTACACTGTTCACACTGCTATCATGGATTTTTGTTTATCTACAAGGTACTCAATAACATGGTGGTACTAGTAAGAATTTGTCCCTTGAGATGGTAACAAAAAAGTGTATGGCTCACGGTCTAATACTAGTATCATTAAATGAACTAGTTTAAACTATCGGTTAAGAATGTCTTCATTTCCTTATGTTGGTATCATTGGTATGTGTGATGCTTGGTGCTATTATATATGTCCTACTACAGTTATATGTTGCCTTTCACTTATAGAGATATAATTCATTAATTGTTTATTAGAAGCAATGTCTCATTACTTTCCCGATTACAGAAAAAGAAGTCTCTGGTTCAAGAATCAATAACATTGTGATTAAACATGAATGTTGTATTTAATTATTTATTTTGTTTTATTTATCTTTATGTATGTATATATGAAAGTATGTATGTGTGAAAGTATGTATGTGTGTGTGTGTATGTGTGTATGTGCGCGCGCGCGTGTGTGTGTGTGTGTGTGTGTTTGCGTGCGTGCGTGCGTGAGTGCGTGCGTAAGTGCGTCCGTGCGTAAGTGCGTAAGTGCGTGCTTCTATGTCTCAGCGTAGTTACGGGTCTGACACAATGTTATTGATTTGATCTTTGGAGATTGGAGCCCGATATTTATATTTAGATATCGCTGGTACATTTTCAATTGCTTTTGTTTTCTATACTTAATTTTCGATTCGGTGGTCCCACTACTCCGGTCGATAAAAGGCTATGGGTACTGTTTAACTACTCATAGGATATGTTGTCTGCTTTTTAATTGAGTCTTTCGGCTGTTACTTTTGATACGCAGGCTTCATAACCTCTGCAGCAACTAAATTCCATCTTGTTTATTTTGCTCTTCGGGGCATACAGTTGTGTTAGATACTGGGACGGTATATACTATTGTTTTATGAATATTAAGTTCTGCTATACCCGGCTCTAGGGTGAGTGAGCGGTAGCTAGCATATTTCACTACTGTCCATGAACAATCAAACTGAGACAGCAATATTGCATATGTATCGTGTTCTGTCGTTTCCAAAGGTCTACTCTCATACTATTTGAAGTTACATAACGCAGCAGTCGCATACATGCGTCGACCATGACAATGCATTGTGTGATGGTATTATCACATAATGCGTACAGGTCACATATTGCGTATTGAATTTGACGCATTATATGAATAATCATATTCACCTACTGTTTAATTTTTTTTTTCTGTATACCGAATTTAGTTCAGTAGAAGGTATTAGTGCATAATTCCCTCCTGTACCAGACGATGCATATCAGTTTACAAAAGAAATAGGATGGCTCTGTCATCCGTTAATTTCTTTTTAAAACAGTAGTCAAATTTGAGTATACATACAGAGGAGCAGCCGTATAAGCGACAAATGTTAAGATATTCAGTTATTTTTCGATTAAAAATATTTAGTAATAATGTCTAGGTGATGAGAGAGATGTATATACTGTCCTTTAAGTTTCCGCATAGCACTAGTTACTCATTTTAGTAAAGTATAAGTTATTTCTGCCTAATTGACTCCTATACCACCCGATGTATATGTGTATACAGGAGAAATACCATTTTCTGATTAGCATGGATATGAGTATATATGTCCATGGTTTTATGTACTAAATAATGATTGATAAGAACTTGTTTTCTTATTGTACTACCCATTACCCATTAATCGTGGATATGTATGTGTATGCCCTTTTTGACGTGTGTGAAGCTTATTCGTATTTCCAACGAAGTTACTACTTCCTAGTTAGAAGATACTAGTGCATTGGAATCAACTGCTATATAAGCCGATAAATATGAATATAAAGGAGAAATAATATATTCTATCATTTAACGAAAGAAAAACGTAATACATGTGACTTAGTTGGCTTTTCTGCTGCATGAATAGACACAATCGCCTACTGTTTAACATAATTATACGTAACGGATGCTAGAGACAACTCTCACATCGCCTAGACAATATCACTTACTGTTTTTAAAAACAAAAGAGTCATTTAGCTTAATTATAACCTCTTTCTTCTATAATATAGGTTTATTTGGAAGAACATGATTTCTTAAGTACATGTGAATTCACGAATAATATGTTACCTTATCAAACCACGTACACGTGCATTGGGAATCAACACGTAATATAAGCAAAATATTCATGCAGGGTATATGAGGATGGAGAGGGACATACTCTGCCCATCCTTTTCAGATTAGGGGGAGAGGTGCTGACCCAGTCAGTTCCTAATGTTTGATACTGCACGTACTCAGATCCAATTATCATGACAACGTCGTTTCCAAGGAAAGCTCTACGTGTATTTTGCGTCACTGAGTAATACATAATTTCATCAAGATTTATAATGAGCTCATGGGACTGTTTAACGGCTTAAAATCTCCATCGAATGAGGGAACACGTTTCACAGTACCTTGCCCTAATAATTAACGGTCAACTAAAGCTCTCATTTAGAAAAAAACATAAAGGTAGGATAAACGAAAAGACAACTATGCATACACATATATACTGGTGAGAAACCGTTTAATATTAAATATCACAATTTATGAATATATTGTCCCTTTCGCGTATCAAGGAAGTGACCTAATTAGTTTAATTAACCGTTCAGGAGTTTACTGACGCTAGCTGTTGATATTGTCTTTAAGTACAGTACTGAAGCAATGGAAACTAGTAGGTGATATTTTCGCAGAGTTTAGTATTAACTGTATCCGATTTTTTTTCACTGAGGACAGTACTGACACATGAGTTAAAAGAATACAATTATTATATTAAAACAGATCATTAAAACAAACTGCCGCTTAATTGCCCTACCTTCTTCTGGCTTTATAAACTACCAGCAGGTTTATGTTTGCATACAAGCATTTTATTTCTTACTTAAATATTGTGACTTGCGGAATACTCTTGTTATATTCTTAGTGATATTATCCAAGCATGTTCACATGTACAGGTGTTCAACACATAAATTGAGCAATCTTTTCGGGAAGGGTGGGTGAATGCGGGTGGTGGTGGGGTGGGGGGGGGGGAGTAAGGGTCGGGGTGGAATACTCTGCCCATCACTCTCGGATTTCATTTGCGGCATACACACTGGTGAGAAACTGTTTAAGATTAAATATCACAGGTTATGAATATATCGTCACTTTCGAGTATCAAGGAAGTGACCGAAGTAATTTAGTTTGTCATTAAGAACTTTACTGACGCTATCTGTTGATATTGTCCTAGAGCACAGTAATGAGCGATGGAAGCTAGCAGGTGATAGTATTGCAGAGTTTAGTACTGACTGTATCCTTTTTTTTGCCCTGAGGACAGTATTGTCATATGATTTAAAACAATATAATTATTATATTAAAGCTGATCATTATTATATTAAAGCTGATCATATAAAATAGCCTATTGCTTTATAGCATACCTTTTTTCTGGCCTGAAGAAAGGTATTTATTCGTCGACGCCATGTGGTTCCCGGGCAAGAATGTATTGTTTCAGGTGCTACTTCAGTGGTGGCATTGATCGTGGCTCCAGCGAAAAATGGAGTGTTTACTAGAGAATTTGCAGCAACTCTGAAGTTCTGCAGGCAAGAAGGTTATGGGCACATTGTGCAAATTTTTATCTAGATGTTAATGAAGAGTGAGCCGGGTCGAATGTTCATTCCTGTTGGCGCCATATAACATGTTTGTGTTGGTGCGCCGTAAAACCCCAATTCAAATCAATTCATCTTCGTCTATTCTTTTTTCCGTAACACAAAAATGGTTCGTGCAAATGCATATATTACTATTTTTACGTGTCATATGCAGAATTCTTCATTGTGTTGTATATGGGTGGGGTAATTCAGGTGTAAAAATCCTTAAAATATGCATAAATTGTAATTAAAAAGTATTAAAATAACTTTTAAGATTTTGCGTTGCAATATGCAATGTTTAGTTAATGTATTTATGTGTAATACATAATCCAAATGTGTAATCATAATAACTATTGCCATGACGCATACACCTAAAAAAGACTTTTGTTAAAAAAAACACATTAAACCGCACATTTCCTTTATCTAGAATTCTTTGGACTATGTGTCGTCTGTGCAAAATATGTGTGTATCAGAACATGCTAATACTATTTATGTTGCAGTTACTCATACTTCCAGTTTGGCATATGTCTCAACTTATCAGGCTTACTGAACACATATGTGCAATGCCATGAACATTGCTTAGTACTTCATTTCATCAATATATCATAACAATCCTTTATTCATATTATATTATTTAAATCATGTAGAAAGGTTGTAAATTACTGATTCTTACAAGTTTACACATATATTGTAAAAAATATTAACTAAACTAATTGCATACAAATGTGTCAATAGTGGGTGGGCTAAATTGACTTCTAATTTGAAGCAAAATAGAGATTTTAAACTGATTTCAGTGCTAAAAAAGAGCTTATTTACGCTTTATGTAACTCAATGAATTGTAAACTTAAGCACATCTTTAAAAAGTACATCAATAATTATTCACACAAGCATGACATTCAAAAATGAACATCAAAAACTTATATGAAAGTGCTACAATGATAACCTATTAATGTTCGATTTTTTTTAATATAAGCTACCTGTTCCAGATTGCTATCATGGAAAAATGTAATCTATATACATTGCTCTTTTCAAAAAGTGATGGTAGAATTTGTCCCTTGAGTTGGTAACAATATCGAAAATTTTGGGTCCTGGCTCAAGGCCTATATATGCAAACATATATTGAAAATCAAAGGTAATATACCTCCCATGATCAGTGCTATACAAAGTGGTCTGTGGAACCTTATTTGAGCCAGACCGAATTATGACCACGTGTCCCTCATTACGTGGTCCCGCCTTAATACCATTAAGCGATGGGAAAGCTTATATTAGCAGGATTTTATAACGGATATTTTTGACAATAAAACACGTTTAAAAACATGTTTTACTGAAATAACGCAATAACCTGTTTACAATTACCTATTAAATGTTTTAATTTTACAATATACACTTTTTCAAAGCCAAAATTAAGGTTTTATTCCATACCCCAGCCAACCCCGTTTTCACTTCTTGGAGACGGGGTAAGATGGGTATGAAAGTTGATACTCGGACCGCGTAATGTAATTCGGTCGAATTAAGGACACGTGTCTAATTTATTGGAAAAAACATATTAGGGACACATGTGGTCCAAGTGCGGTGCATGTACTCATCAACCGTATTACGTACACAAGTGAATAATTGTATTTGTGCTTTATAAATACACGAGTTATTTAAGTATCACCAGAATGGTGGTATTCTATTTTTGTCACTAGGTAGCTACATAACTATCTAGATATTTTTAACGGTTTATCTAGATAACTACAAAATATCTAGATGTCTATCAGGGGCCATATCAACAGCTAGCATAAGAACTGACCTCTGGGGAAATATCAACAGCCAGCGTTTGAACATCCATAGGGATGTTATCGACATCTAGCGATAGTACTATGCTAAGGGGCAATATCAACAGCTGGCGTTAGTACTGTCCTCTGGAGCCATATCAACTGCTAGTTTAAGTACTGTCCTAACGGGCAATATCAACAGCTAGCGATAGTACAGTCCTCAGGGGCCATACCAACAGCCAGCGATAACACTGTCATCAGGGGCCATATCAACAGCAAACGTTAGTACTGTCCTTAGGGGCAATATCAACAGCTGGCGTAAGTAGTGTCCTCAGGGCCAATATCAACAGCTGTCGTTAGTACTGTCCTAATGGGCAATATCAACAGCTGGCGTAAGTAGTGTCCTCAGGGCCAATATCATCAGCTAGCATTAGTACTGTCCTCATGGGCAATATCAACAGCTGACGTAAGAACTGACCTCATGGGAATATCAACAGCCAGCGTTTAAACATCCATAGGGATATTATCTAAATCTAGCGATAGTACTATCCTAAGGGGCAATATCAACAGCTAGCGTTAGTACTGTCCTCTGTGGCCATATCAACAGCTAGTTTTAGTAGCGTCCATAGGGGCAGTATCAACAGCTATCGGTCAATATCAACAGCTGGCGTTTGTACCGTCCTTAGGGGCAATATCAGCAGTTGGCGTTAGTACTGTCCTCAGAGGCAGTATACACAGCTAGGTTTAGTATTGCCCTCTGGGGCAATATCAACAGCTTATTTTAGTACCGTTTCTAGGGGCAGTATCAACAGCTAGCGATAGTACTGTCCTAAGGGCCAATATCAACAGCTGGCGTTAGTAGTGTCCTCAGGTGCTATATCAACAGCTAGGTTTATTACTGTCCCAAGGGGCAATATCAACAGCTAGGGTTAGTTCTATCTTAAGGGACAATATCAACAGCTGACGTTAGTACTGTCCTATGTGGCCATATCAACAGCTAGTTTTAGTACCGGCCATAGGGGCAGTATCAACAGCTAGCGATAGTACTGTCCTATCGGTCAATATCAATAGCTGGCGTCTGTACCGTCCTTAGGGGCAATATCAGCCGTTGGCGTTAGTACTGTCTTCAATGGCAATATCAACTGCCTGCGTTGGTATTGTCCTCAGTGGCAATATCAACAGCCAGCATTAGTACTGTCCTCTGGGTCCATATCAACTACAGTTTTAGTACTCTCCTATGGGGCAATATCAGCAGCTAGCGATAGTACTGTCCTACCGGTCAATATCAACAGCTGGCGTTAGTACTGTCCTTAGGGGCAATATCAACAGCTAGTGATAGTACTGTCCTAAGGGCCAATATCAACAGCTGGTGTTTGTACCGTCCTCAGGGGCTATATCAACAGCTAGGTTTATTACTGTCCTCAGGGGCAATATCAACAGCTAGGGTTAGTTCTATCTTAAGGGGCAATATCAACAGCTGACGTTAGTACTGTCCTCTGGGGCCATATGAACAGCTAGTTTTAGTACTGGCCCTATGGCAATATCAGCAGCTATCGATAGTAAAGTCCTCAGGGACCATATCAACAGCTAGCGTTATTACTGTTCTTAGAGACAACATCATAGCTACGTTTAGTACTGTCCTCAGGGGCAATATCAATGGCTTAATAATATCATAAGGGGCAATATCAACACCTAGAATTAGTACTATCCTCAGGGGCCATATCAACAGTTAGCGTTATTACTGTTCTAAGGGGCAATATCAGCAGCTAGGTTTAGGACTATCCTAAGGGGTAATATCAACAGCTGGCGTTAGTACTGTCTTTAGGGGCAATATCAACAGCTAGCGTTAGTACCATCTTATGTATGAGGATGGAGAGGGACATTATCTGCCCATCATTTTCAGATTAGGGGGAGAGGTGCTGACCCAGTCAGTTCCTAATTTTTGATACTGCACGTACTCAAATCCAATTATCATGACAATGTCGTTTCCAAGGAAAGCTCTACGTATATTTTCCGTCACTGAGTAACACATAATTTCATCAAGATCTATAATGAGCAAATACATCCTGTACATGGGACTGTTCAACGGCTTAAAATCTCCATCGAAGGAGGGCACACGTTTCACAGTACCGTGCCCTAATAATTAACGGTCAACTAAAGCTCTCATTTAGAAAAAAGCATAAAGGTAGGGTAAACGAAAAGACAACTATGCGTACACATACACACTGGTGAGAAACCGTTTAATATTAAATATCACAATTTATGAATATATTGTCCCTTTCGCGTATCAAGGAAGTGACCTAATTAATTTAATTAACCGTTCAGGGGTTTACTGACGCTAGCTGTTGATATTGTCTTTAAGTATAGTACTGAAGCAATGGAAGCTAGTAGGTGATATTTTCGCAGAGTTTAGTATTAATCGTATCCGGTTTTTTTTCACTGAGGACAGTACTGACACATGATTTAAAAGAATACAATTATTATATTAAAGCAGATCATTAAAAACAAACTGTCGCTTAATTGCCCTACTTTCTTCTGGCTTTATAAACTACCAGCAGGTTTATATTTGTATACAAGCATTTTTTTTCTTACTTAAATATTGTGACTTGCGGAATACTCTTGTTATATTCTTAGTGATATTATCCAAGCATGTTCACATGTACAGGTCATCAACACATAAATTAAGCAAACTATTCTGAAAGGGTGGGTGAATGCGGGTGGGGTCGGGTCGCGTGTATGGGGTGGAATACTCTGCCCATCACTCTCGGATTTCATGTGCGGCATACACACTGGATAGAAACCGATTAAGATTAAATATCACAGGTTATGAATATATCGTCACTTTCGCGTATCAAGGAAGTGACCGAAGTAATTTAGTTTGTCATTAAGAACTTTACTGATGCTATCTGTTGATATTGTCCTAGAGCACAGTACTGAGCGATGGAAGCTAGCAGGTGATATTATTTCAGAGTTTAGTACTGACTGTATTACTCTAGTTATTATAGATTTTAAGGTCAAACAAATTCCAACAGAAATTATTATTTTTTGAACCGAAAGGTCATATGTTACACATTCACATCTGTGCATTTTGAGATATTTGATCTTAAATTCATCAATTTTAATACAAAAATGCAATGACCCCATGAGCACACCGTAGATGATTTTCTTCAAGTGACACGCTAGTCGCTATGATGTAACGACTATGACGTAGCGACAAGTATGACGTAAGCAAAATATTCGGGTGTGTTATGGGAGGGTGAGGGAATATACTCTGCCCACTATTCTCAGATTAGGCAATAGAGGCAGCATACTCGTACACACTGGTGAGAAACCGTTTAAAGATTAAATATCACAGGTTTTGAATATATCACTTTCGCTCATCAAGGAAGTGACCAAAGCCGAAAATGTTGCCCTCAGGACTATACCCACACTAGCTGTTCACATTGCCCCTGAGGACAGTACTCACGGTAAATGGCTGTAGATATTGCACCTGATGAAAGTAGTACTATTATCTGTCGATATTGCCCCTGAGGACAGTATAAAGGACATCTGTCAATTCCTTAGTGAGGTCCTTAGTGACAAAACAAACATTATCTATCAATTAAGTCCCAAGCAACAATTCCGGCGCCATCTGTCAATAAGGTCCATATAAACAATACTGACGTCATCTGTCAATAAGGTCCCTTTCAACAATACTGACGCCGTCTGTCAATTAGGTCCCTATAGACAATATGAACTCCATCTGTCAATAAGGTCTCTATGGACAATACCCACACCATCTGTCACTAAGGTACCTATACGCAATTCACACTTCATTTATCAACAAGGTCCCTATGGACAATTATGACGTCATCTACCAATACGGTCCGTTTCAACAATACTTACGCCATGTGTCAATAAAGACAACACGGTCTACGTCTGTCAACAGTAACGTCCTTTCAGATCATATTGACGCCGTCTGTCAATACATTCCTTATTGACAAAACAAACACCATCTGTCAATAAGGTCCATTAAGACAATACTGACTCTATCGGCCAATAAGGTCCCAATCAACACTACTGACACCATCTCTCAATAAGGTCCCTATAGACAATAATGACACAATCTTTCAATAAGGTCCCAAAATAAAAAAAACTGATGCCACATGTCACTATGGTCCCTATTTGCTATACATCTGTCAATAAGGTGCCTATGCACAATACAGACTCGATCCGTATAGACCACACTAACTCCATGTATCGATAACGTCGTAATTGACCAAACAAGCACACTCTCTCAATAAGTTCCTGATAGAAATACTGAGGCTATCTGTCAATAAGGTCCCAATCAACAATGATGGCAAAATCTGTCAATAAGGTCCATATATACAACACTGAAGCGATCTGTCAATAAGGTATCTATCAACAATATTGACGCCATCTGCCGATAAGATACCCTATCAATAGTAATGACACCACCTGTAAATATGGTCCGTATAGACCATACTGACGTCATCTGGCGATAACGTCCCTATTGAAAATACTGACACCATCTGTCAAAAAAGTCCCTATAGACAGTGTGTACGTTATCTGTCAATACGGTCCTGATAGTCAATATAGGCACAATCCATCAATTGGTACCCTATTTACAATAAGAACTCCATATGTCAATAAGGTTTCTTTGGACACTACCAACATCATCTGTCACTAAGGTACCTGTATCCAATACAAACTTCATTTGTCAACAATGTACCTATGTACAATAATGACGCCATCCATCAATAAGTTTCCTTTCAACAATATTTACGCCATGCGTCAATATGCTCTCTATAGACAGCACAGACTATGTCTGTCAATAACGAACCTACAGACCATACTGGCGCCATCTGTCAATCTGTCAATAAGGTTGATGTTGACAAAACATACGGCATCTGTCATTAATGCCCCTATCGACAATACAGACGCCATCTGTCACTAATGCCCCTATAGACAATACTGTCGCCATCTGACAATAAGGTCGCAATAGACAATATAGACGCCATCTGTCAAGAAGGTCCCTATAGACAATACATACGGCATCTGTCATTAATGCCCCTATCGACAATACAGACACCATCTGTCACTAATGCCCCTATAGACAACACTGACGCCATCTGACAATAAGGTCGCAATAGACAATAAAGACGCCATCTGTCAAGAAGGTCCCTATAGACAATACGTACGGCATCTGTCATTAATGCCCCTATCGACAATACAGACGCCATCTGACACTAATGGCCCTATAGACAATACTGACGCCATCTGCCAATAAGGTCGCAATAGACAACACAGACGACATCTGTCAATAATGTCCCTATAGACAATACAGGCGTCATCTGCCAATAAGACCCCTATAGACAATACAGACAGCATCTGTCAATAAGGTCCCTATTGACAACATAGACGGCATCTGTCAATAATACACATATGGACAATACAGACGGCATCTTTCAATAAGGTCTTTATAGACAATACAGATGACATCTGTCAATAAGCTTCCTATAGACAATACAGACGACATCTGTCAATAAGGTCCCTATAGACAATACAGTCGGCGTCTGTCAATAAGATCACTATAAACAGTACAGACGGCATCCGTCAATAATTCACCTTCAGACAATACTGACGCATTCTGTCAATAAGGTCTCTATAGAAAATACTTACGCCATCTATCAATAAGGTTCCTGTAGACAATACACACGGCATCTGTCAATAAGGTCCCTAAAGACAGTACAGAAGGCTTCTGTCAATAAGGTCCCTACAGACAAAACAGTTGATTTCTATCAATAAGGTCCCTATAAACAGTACAGACGGCATCTGTCGACAATGCACCTACAGACAATACTGACGCATTCTGTCAAAAAGGTCCCTATAGACATATAGAGGCCATCTGTCGATAAGGTCCGTATAGCCAAAAAAAAAAGCATCTGTCAATAATGCCCCTACAGACAATACAGACGGCATCTGTCAATAAGGTCCTTTTAAACAATACAGACGGCATCTGTCAATAAGGTCCCTATAGAAAATAGGCGGCATCTGTCAATAAGGGCCCTATGGACAACACATACGACATCTGCCAATAAGGTTCCTATGGACAATACAGACAGCATCTGTCAATAATGCCCCTACAGACAATACAGACGGTATCTGTCAATAAGGTCCTTATAAACAATACAGACGGCATCTGTCAATAAGGTCCCTATAGACAATATAGGCGGCATCTGTCAATCAGGGCCCTATGGACAACACATACGACATCTGTCATTAAGGTCCCTATTGACAATACAGACGGCATCTGTCAATAAGGTCCCTATAGACAAAACTTACGCCATCTGTCAATAAGGTCCCTATAAACAGTACAGACGGCACCTGTCAATAACGCCGCTACACATAATACATACGGCATCTTTCAATAAGCTCCATATGGACAAAACAGACGGCATCTGTCAATAAGATCCTACAGACAATACTTACGCCATCTGTCAATAAGGTCCCTATAAACAGTACAGACGGCATCTGTCAATAATGCCGCTACAGATAATACACACGGCATCTTTCAATAAACTCCCTATATACAATACAGACGGCATCTATCAATAAGGTTCATATAGACAATATAGGCGGCATCTGTCAATAAGGCCCCTATGGACAACACATACGACATTTGTCAATAAGGTCTCTATGGACAATACAGACGGCATCTGTCAATATGGTCCCTATAGACAGTACATACGGCATCTGTCAATAATGCCGCTACACATAATACATACGGCATCTTTCAATAAGCTCCCTATAGACAATACAGACGGCATCCGTCAATAAGGTCCCTATAGACAATATAGGCGGCATCTGTCAATAAGGCCCCTATGGACAACACAGACGACATCTGTCAATAAGATCCCTATGGACAATACAGACGGCATCTGTCACTAATGCATCTATAGATTATACTTACGTCATCTGTCAATAAAGTCCCTATATACAGTACAGACGGAATCTGTCAATAAGGTCCCTATAGACAGTACAGACGGTATCTGTCAATAAGGTCCCTATAGACAAAACATACGGCATCTGTCATTAATGCCCCTATCGGCAATATAGGCGGCATCTGTCAATAAGGCTCCTATGGACAACACAGGCAACATCTGTCAATAAGGTCCCTATAGACAATACATATGGCATCTGTCAATAACATCCCTATAGACAATACAGACGGCATATGTTAATAAGTTCCCTATAACAATACAGACGGCATCTGTCAATAAGGTCCCTATAGACAGTATAGGCGGCATATGTCAATAAGGTCCCTACAGACAATACAGGCTTCATCTGTCAATAAGGTCCCTATAGACAGTACATACAGCATCTGTCAATATTTTTTCTATTGACAAACATACGTCATTTGTCAATAAGGTCCCTATAAACAATACACACGGCATTTGTCAATAAGGTCCCTAAAGATAATATAGACGGCATATGTCTATAATGTCCCTACAGACAATACAGACGCATTCTGTCATGAAGGTCCCTATAGACCATACAGACGACATCTGACATTAAGGTGCCTACAGACAATACATACGGCATCTTTAATAAGCTACCTATAGACAATACAGACTGCCTCTGTCAATAAGGTCCCTATAGACAATATAGGCGGCATCTGTCAATAAGGCCTCTATGGACAACACAGACGACATCTGTCAAAAATGTCCCTATGGACAATACAAACGGCTTCTGTCAATAACGACCCTATAGACAATACAGACGGCATCTATTAATAAGGTCCATATAAACAGTACAGACGGCATCTGTCAATAATGCCGCTACAGATAATACATACGACATCTTTCAATAAGCTCCCTATAGACAATACAGACGGCATCTGCCAATAAGTTTATACTGTTTATAGGGACCTTATTGACAGATGGCGGAAGTATTGTCTATAGGACCTTATTGGCAGATGCCGTCTGTATTGTCTATAGGGACGTTATTGACAGGTGCTGTCTATATTGTTTATAAGGACCTTATTGACAGATGCCGTCTATATTATCTGTAGGGGCATTATTGACAGATATCGACTGTATTGTCTGTGGGGACCTTATTGACAGAAGCCTTATGTATTGTCTGTAGGGACCTTATTGACAGATGCCGTGTGTATTGTCCATAGGAACCTTATTGATAAATGACGTAAGTTTTGTCTATAGGGACCTTATTGACTGAATACGTCAGTATTGTCTAAAGGTGCAATACTGACAGATGCCGTCTGTACTGTTTATATGGACCTTATTGACAAACGTCGACTGTATTGTCTGTAGGGACCTTATTGATAGATGTCTTCTGTATTGTCTATAGGAACCTTATTGACAGATGGCGTCTGTATTTTCTATAAAGACCTTATTGAAAGATGCCGTCTGTATTGTCCATAAGGGCATTATTGACAGATGCCGTCTCTGTTGTCCATAGGAACATTATCGACAGATGCTGGCTGTATTGTCTATAGGGATCTTATTGACAGATGACGCCTGTATTGTCTATAGAGACCTTATTGACAGATGCCATCTGTATTGTATATTGCGACCTTATTGGCAGATGGCGTCAGTATTGTCTATAGGGGTAATATTGACAAGTGCCGTCTGTACTGTTTATAATGACCTTGTTGTATTGACAGATGCCGTCTGTATTGTCTATAGGGACCTTATTGGCACATGCCGTCTGTATTGTCTGTAGGGACCTTAATGTCAGATGCCGTCTGTATTGTCTATAGGGACCTTATTGACAGATGCCGTATGTATTGTCTGTAGGGGCATTAGTGACAGATGGCGTCTGTATTTTCGATATTGGCATTAATGACAGATGCCGTATGTACCGTTTATAGGGACCATATTGACAGATGCCGTCTGTACTGTCTATAGGGACCTTATTGACAAATGGCGTCTGTATTATGTATAGGGACCTAATTGACAGATGCCGCCTGTATTGTCTATAGGTACCTTATTGACAAAAGTCGTCTGTATTATGTATAGGGACTTTATTGACAGATGCCGTCTGTATTGTCTATAGGGACCTTATTGACAGATGCCGTCTGTATTATGTATAGGGACCTTATTGACAGATGCCGTCTGTATTGTCTATAGGAACCTTATTGACAGATGGCGTAAGTATTGTCTATAGGGACCTTATTGACAGATGCCGTCTGTATTATGTATAGGGACCTTATTGACAGATGCCGTCTGTATTGTCTATAGGGACCTTATTGACAGATGGCGTAAGTATTGTCTATAGGGACCTTATTAGAATGCGTCAGTATAGTCTATAGGTGCATTATTGACAGATGCCGTCTGTATTGTTTATAGGGACCTAATGACAGATGCCGACTGTATTGTCTGTAAGGACCTTATTGACAGATGCCGTATGTACAATCTGTAGGAACCTTATTGATAGATGGCGTAAGTATTGTCTATAGGGTCCTTATTGACAGAATGCGTCAGTATTGTCTAAAGGTGCATTATTGACAGATGCCGTCTGTACTGTTTATAGGGACCTAATGACAGATGCCGACTGTATTGTCTGTAAGGACCTTATTGACAGATGCCGTATGCACTGTCTATAGGAACCTTATTGATAGATGGCGTAAGTATTGTCAACATGGACCTTATTGACAAATTGACAGATGGCGTCAGTATGGTCCGTTATTGACAGACATAGTCTGTGCTGTCTATAGAGAGCATATTGACGCATGGCGTAAATATTGTTGAAAGGGATCCTATTGATAGATGGCGTCATTATTGTACTCAGGTACATTGTTGACAAATGAAGTTTGTATTGGATACAGGTACCTTAGTGACAGATGATGTTGGTATTGTCCAAAGAAACCTTATTGACAGATGGAGTTCATATTGTATATAGGGTCCCAATTGATGCATTGTGCCTATATTGACTATAAGGACCGTATTGACAGATTACGTACACAGTGTCTATAGGGACCTTTTTGACAGATTGTTTCAGTATTTTCAATAGTGACATTATCGCCAGATGACGTCAGTATGGTCTATACGGACCATATTTACAGGTGGCGTCATTACTGTTGATAGGGTATCTTATCGACAGATGGCGTCAATATTGTTGATAGATCCCGTCAGTATTGTATATATGAACTTTATTCATAGATTTTGCCATCATTGTTGATTGGGACCTTATTGACAGATAGCCTCAGTATTTCCTATCAGAAACTTATTAAGACAATGTGCTTGTTTGGTCAATAACGACGTTATTGATACATGGAGTTAGTGTGGTCTATATGGGTCGAGTCTGTATTGTGCATAGGGACCTTATTGACAGATGTATAGCAAATAGGGACAATAGTGACATGTGGCATCAGTTTTTTTTATCTTGGGACCTTATTGAAAGATTGTGTCATTATTGTCTATAGAGACCTTATTGAGAGATGGTGTCAGTATTGTTGATTGGGACCTTATTGGCAGATAGAGTCAGTATTGTCTTAATGGACCTTATTGACAGATGGTGTTTGTTTTGTCAATAGGAACTTTATTGACAGACGGCGTCAATATGATCTGAATGGACGTAGTCTGTGTTGTCTTTATGGACCTTATTGACACATGGTGTAAGTATTGTTGAAACGGACCGTATTGGTAGATGGCGTATTGATTGTCCATAGGGACCTTGTTGATAAATGAAGTGTGTATTGGGTACAGGTACCTTAGTGACAGATGGTGTGGGTATTGTCCATAGAGACCTTATCGACAGATGGCGTTCATATTGTCTATAGGGACCTAATTTACAGACGGCGTCAGTATTGTTGAAAGGGATCTTATTGACAGATGACGTCAGTATTGTGTATATGGACCTTATTGACAGACGGCGCCGGAATTGTTGCTTGGGACTTAATTGACAGATAATGTTTGTTTTGTCACTAAGGACCTCACTAAGGACCTTATTGACATATGTTGTTTATACTGTCCTCAGGGGCAATATCGACAGATAATCTTACTACTTTCCTCAGGTGCAATATCTACAGCCAGTTACCGTTAGTACTGTCCTCAGGGGCAATGTGAACAGCTAGTGTCGGTATAGTCCTGAGGGCAAAATTATCGGCTTTGGTCACTTCCTTGATGAGCGAAAGTGATATATTCAAAACCTGTGATATTTAATCTTAAACGGTTTCTCACCAGTGTGTACGAGTATGCTGCCTCTATTCCCTAATCTGAGAATAGTGGGCAGAGTATATTCCCCCATCCTACCACAACACACCCGGATATTTTGCTTACTTTATGTGTGAATCACCTATACATGTGAACATGCTTGAAATAAAAGAAATAGGTATAGAAATCGAATAGGAATTGCAGCTTTCACAGAACAAAGTAAACCCCAAAACACGCAAACAGACAAACAAGAAGGCAAAAGTAATAATAAATGCAAACAACATCACTAACACAAAAGGGTTAACAATAATAAGAACTAAGAATATAACAATAATTTTCACCAAGTCACACTTTACTTAAGAGATCAAATGCTTGCATAAAAACCTACTGGTAACTTATACAGCCAGAAGAAAGGTATGCTATTAAGCAATATGCTATTTTATATGATTAGCTTTAATATAATAATGATCAGCTTTAATATAATAATTATATTGTTTTAAATCATGTGACAATACTGTCCTCAGGGCAAAAAAAGGATACAATCAGCACTGAACTCTGCAATAATATCACCTGCTAGCTTCCATCGCTTCAGTACTGTGCTCTAGGACAATAACAGATAGCGTCAGTAAAGTTCTTAATGACAAACTAGATTACTTCGGTCACTTCCTTGATACGCGAAAGTGACGATATATTCATAACCTGCGATATTTAATCTTAAACGGTTTCTCACCAGTGTGTATGCAGCACATGAAATCCGAGAGTGATGGGCAGAGTATTTCCCGCCCCAACCCCCCCCCGCCCCCCCACCCCACCTCACCGCACCCCATCCACCCGCCCTTCCCGATAAGTTTGCTTACTTTATGTCCCCCCCCCCCACCCCACCTCACCGCACCCCATCCACCCGCCCTTCCCGATAAGTTTGCTTACTTTATGTGTTGATCACCTGTACATGTGAACATTCTTGGATAATATCACTAAGAATATAACAAGAGTATTCCGCAAGTCACAATATTTAAGTAAGAAATAAAATGCTTGTACAAACATAAACCTGCTGGTAGTTTATAAAGCCAGAGGAAAGTAGGGCAAATAAGCGACAGTTTGTTTTTAATGATCTGCTTTAATATAATAATTGTATTCTTTTAAATCATGTGTCAATACTGTCCTCAGTGAAAAAAAACCCGGATAAGGTTAATACTAAACTCTGCGAAAATATCACCTACTAGCTTCCATTGTTTCAGTACTATACTTAAAGACAATATCAACAGCTAACGTCAGTAAACTCCTGAACGGTTAATTAAATTGATTAGGTCACTTCCTTGATACGCGAAAGGGACAATATATTCATAACTTGTGATATTTAATATTAAACGGTTTCTCACCAGTGTGTATGTGTATGCATAGTCGTCTTTTCGTTTACCCTACCTTTATGTTTTTTTCTAAATGAGAGCTTTAATTGACCGTTAATTATTAGGGCAAGGTTCTGTGACACATGCGCCCTCCTTCGATGGAGATTTTAAGCCGTTGAACAGTCCCATTTGCTCATTATAGATCTTGATGAAATTATGTATTAATCAGTGACGCAAAATACACGTAGAGCTTTCCTTGGAAACGACGGTGAATATGATTATTCATATAATGCGTCAAATTCAATACGCAATATGTGACGTGTACGCATTATGTGATAATACCATCACACAATGCAATTTCATGGTCGACGCATGTATGCGACTGCCGCGTTATGTAACTTAAAAGAGTATGAGAGTAGACCTTTGGAAACGACAGAACACGATACATATGCATTTGACTGTTCATGAAGGTAGTGAAATATGCTAGCTACCGCTCACTCACCCAAGTGTCGGGTATAGCAGAACTCAGTATTCATAAAACAATAGTATATACGTTTAACCGTCCCAGTAACTAACAAAAATGTATGCCCCGAAGAGCAAAATAAACAAAATGGAATTTAGTTGCTCCAGCGGTTATGAAGACTGCGTATCAAAAGTAACAGCAGAAATACTCAATTAAAAAGCAGACAACATATCCTATGAGTGGTTAAACAATACCCATAGCCTTTTATCGGCCGGAGTAGTGGAACCACCGAATCGAAAATTAAGTGTAGAAAATTAAAGCAATTGAAAATGTACCACCGAAATCTAAATATAAATATCGGGCTCCAATCTCCAAAGATCAAATAAATAGCATTGCGTCAGACCCGTAACTACGCTGAGACATAGAAGCACGCACGAACGCACTTACGCACGCACTTACGCACGCACTTACGCACGCACTTACGCACGCACGCACGCACGCACGCACGCACACACACACATACACACATACACACACACATACATACTTTCACACATACATACTTTCATATATACATACATGAAGATAAATAAAACTAAACAAATAATTAAACACAACAATCATGTTTAATCACAATGTTATTGATTCTTGAACCAGAGACTACTTTTTCTGTAATCGGGAAAGTAATGAGATATGGCTTCTAATTGACAATTAATTAATTATATCTCTATAAGTGAAAGGCAACATATAACTGTAATAGGACATATATAATACCACCAAGCATCAGACATACCAATGATATCAAAATAAGGAAATCATGTACACACTTGAAGACATTCTTAACCGACAGTGAAAACTAGTTCATTTAATGATATTATTATATGCAAACATATATTAAAAATCAAAGGTAATATACCTCTCATGATCAGTGCAATACAAAGTGGTATGTGGAACCGTATTTGAGCCAGACAGAATTACGCACACGTGCCACCCATTACGTGGTCCCGCCTTAATACCATTAAGCGATGGGAAAGCTTATATTAGCAGGATTTTATAACGGATATTTTTGGCAATAAAACACGTTTAAAACATGTTTTACTAAAATAACGCGATAACCTGTTTACAATTACCTATTAAATGTTTTAATTTTACAATAATCACCTTTTTAAAGCCAAAATTAAGGTTTTATTTCATACCCCAACCAACCCCGCTTTCACTTCTTGGAGACGGGGTTAGATGGGTATGAAAGTTAATACTCGGACCGCATAATGTAATTCAGTCGAATTAAGGACACGTGTATAATTCGTTGGAAAAAGCATATTAGGGACACATGTGGTCCAGGTCAATGCATGTACTCACCGACCATATTACGTACACAAGAGAATAATTTGTATTTGTACTTTATAAATACACGAGTTATTTAAGTATCACCAGAATGGTGGTATTCTATTTTTGTCACTAGGTAGCTACCTAACTATCTAGATATTTTAACGTTTTATCTAGATAACTGCAAAATATCTATGTCTATCAGGGGCCATATCAACAGCTTGGGTTAGTACTGTCCTCAGGGGCAATATCAACAGCTAGCGTAAGAACTGACCTCAGGGAAAATATCAAGAGCCAGCTTTTAATCATCCATAGGGATATTATCAACATCTAGCGATAGTACTATCATAAGGGGCAATATCAACAGCTGGCGTTAGCACTGTCCTCTGGAGCCATATCAACTGCTAGTTTTAGTACTGCCCTAAGGGCCAATATCAACAGCTAGCGATAGTACTGTCCTCAGGGGGCCCTATCAACAGCCAGCGATAACACTGTCCTCAGGGGCCATATCAACAGCCAACGTTAGTACTGTCCTTAGGGGCAATATAATCAGCTGGCGTAAGTAGTGTCCTCGGGGCCAATATCAACAGCTGTCGTTAGTACTGTCCTCATAGACAATATCAACAGCTGGCGTTAGTACTGTCCTCAGGGTCAATATCATCAGCTAGCAATAGTACTGTCCTCATGGGCAATATCAACAGCTAGCGTAAGAACTGACCTCATGGGAATATCAACAGCCAGCGTTTAAACATCCATAGGGATATTAGCGATAGTACTATCCTAAGGGGCAATATCAACAGCTAGCCTTAGTACTGTCCTCTGTGGCCATATCAACTGCTAGATTTAGTACACTCCTAAGGGGCAGTATCATCAGCTAGCGATAGTACTGTCCTATTGATCAATATCAACAGCTGGCGTTAGCACTGTCCTTAGGGGCAATATCAGCAGTTGGCGTTAGTACTGTACTCAGAGGCCATATAAACAGCTAGGTTTAGTACTGTCCTCTGGGGCCATATCAACAGCTAGTTCTAGTACCGTCCCTAGGGGCAGTATCAACAGCTAGTGATAGCACTGTCCTAAGGGCCAATAGCAACACCTGGCGTTAGTAGCTCAGGGGCTATATCAACAGCTAGGTTTATTACTGTCCTCTGGGGCCATATCAACAGCTAGATTTAGTACCGTCCCTAGGGAATGTATCAACAGCTAGCGATAGTACTGTCCTCGGTCTATATCAACATCTAGGTTTATTACTGTCCTCAGGGGCCATGTTAACAGCTGGCTGTATAACTGTCCTTAGGGGCAATATCAACAGCTACGTTTAGTACTCTCTTCAGGGGCAATCTCAACAGCTTAATATGGCCTAAGGGACAATATCAATACCTAGAATTAGTACTATCCTCAGGGGCCATATCAACAGCTAGCGTTATTATTGTTCTAAGGGGCAATATCAACGGCTAGGTTTAGGACTATCCTAAGGGGAAATATCAACATCTGGCGTTAGTACTGTTCTTAGGGTCAATATCAACAGCTAGCGTACTATCTTAAGGTGCAATATCAACAGCTGGCGTTATTACGGTCCTCAGGGGCAATATCAACAGCTGAGTAATCTCCTAAGGGGCAATATAAACAGCTAGAATTAGTACTGTCCTCAGAGGCCATATCAACAGCTACCGTTATTACTGTTCTAAGGACCATATCAACATCTAGCGTTAATTTTGTTCTAAAGGGCATTATCAACAGCTAAGGTTATATTTACTTTTAATACTATCCTACAGGGCAATATCAGCTGGCGTTAGTACTGTCCTCTGGGGCCATATCAACATCTAGTTTTAGTACCGTCCCTAGGGGCAGTATCAACAGCTAGCGATAGTACTGTCCTTAGGGCCAATATCAACAGCTGGTGTTAGTACTGTCCTCAGGGGCTATATCAACAGCTAGGTTTATTACTGTCCTCAGGGGCAATATCAACAGCTAGGGTAAGTTCTATCTTAAGGGACAATATCAACAGCTGACGTTAGTACTGTCCTCTGGGGCCGTATCAACAGTTAGCTTTAGTTCTGTCCCTAGGGGCAATATCAGCAGCTATCGATAGTAAAGTCCTCAGGGGCCATATCAACAGCTAGGGTTATTACTGTTCTTAGGGACAATATCAATAGCTATGTTTAGTACTCTCCTCAGGTCGAATATTAACCGCTTAATAATATCCTAAGGGTTAATATCAACACCTAGAATTAGTACTATCCTCTGGGGCCATATCAACAGTTAGCGTTATTACTGTTCTAAGAGGCAATATCAGCGGCTAGGTTTAGGACTATCCTAAGGGGCAATATCAACAGCTGGCGTTAGTACTGTCCTTAGGGGCAATATCAAAATCTAGCGTTAGTACCATATTAAGGGGCAATATCAACAGCTGGCGTTAGTACTGTCCTCAGGGGCCATATCAACAGCTAGGTTTAGTACCGTCCTTAGAGGCAATATCAGCAGCTAGCGATAGTACTTCCTGAGGGTCAATATCAACAGCTGGCGTTAGTACTGTGCTCTGGGGCCATATCAGCAGCTAGTTTTAGTACTGTCCTTAGGGGCAATATCAGCAGTTAGTGATAGTACTGTCCTAAGGGTCAATATCAACAACTGGTATTAGTACTGTCCTCAGGGGCCATATCAATAGCTAGGTTTAGTACTGTCCTCAGGGGTAATATCAACAGCTAGGGTTAGTACTATCTTAAGGGGCAATATCAGCAGCTGGTGTTAGTACTATCCTCAGGGGTCATATCAACACAATTAGTACTGTCCTCAATATCAACAGCCTGCGTTAGTATGGTAGTCAGTGGCAATATCAACAGCAAACGTTAGTACTGTCCTGAAGTACAATACAAACAACTAACGTAAGTACTGTCCTCAGTGGCAATATCAACAGCTAGTGTTAGTACTGTCCTAATGTGCATTATCAACAGCCTGCGTTAGTATGATGCTCAGTGGCAATATCAACAGCCAGCGTTAGTAATGTCCAGAAGTGCAATACCAACAATTAACGTAAGTACTGTCGTCAGTGACAATATCAACAGCTAGCGTTAGTACTGTCCTAAGGTGCATTATCAACAGCTAGCGTTAATAATGTCCGCAGGAGCACTATCAAACGCTAGCGTTCGAACAATCTTCAGGTGCAATATCAACAGCTAGTCAGTAACATGCACAGGTATCAACAGCTAGCATATGTACTGTCCATATGGAAACAAACAGCTAGTGTTTTTAACATCCACATGTGCACTATCATCAGCCTTTGTTTTAACCACCATAGAGATACTATGAACAGCCAGCGTTAGTACTGTCCTCAGAGGAAACATCAACGGGTAATATTAGTACTGTCCTCAAATACAATATCAACAGCTAGTGGTAGTACTGTCCTCCGAGGCAATATCAACAGCCAGCGTTAGTACTGCCGTCATAGGCAATATCAACAGCCAGCGTTAATACTGGCCCCAGGGGCAATATCAATACAGAGAGCGTTATTACTGTCCTAAGTGGAATATCGACATCTAGCGTTAGTGCTGCCTTCAGGGGCAATCTCAATATATATCGTTAGTATTTGCCTCATTGACAATATCAACAGCCAGAGTTAGTACTGTCCTCATGGACACTATTAACAGCCAGCGTTATTAATATCCTCAGGGGAAGTATAAACAGCCAGCGTTAGTACTGTTCTTAGGGGAAATATCAACAGCCAGCGTTAGTACTGTCCTAAAGGGCAACATCAATATCCAGTGTGAGTACTGTCCAAAGGGGCAACATCAACAGCCAGCGTTAGTACTGTCCTAATGGGCAATATCAACAGCCAGCGTAAGTACTGTCCTCAGGGGCAATATCAACAGCCAGCGTGAGTATTGTCCTCAGTGTCAAAATCAATAGCCAGAGTTAGTAATGTGCTCATGAGCAATATCAACAGGTAGGGTTAGTACTGTCATAATGGGCTATATCCACAGCTAGCATTAGTACTGTCCCCAGGGGCAATATCAACAGCTAGCGTTAGTTTTGTCCTCATGGAAAATATCAACAGTTAGCTTTAACACTGTCCTCATTGGCAATATCAATAGCCACTTTTATTACAGCCTTAAAGGAAATATCAACAGGTAGCGTTAATAATGTCTTCGGGCCCAATATCAACATATAGCGTTAGTAATGCTTTACAGGGGCAATATCAACTTCTACCGTAAGTACCGTCCTCAGGGGCAATATTAGCAGCAAGCGTTAGTACTGTCATCAATGGCAATATCAACTGCCTGCGTTCGTATTGTCCTCAGTGGCAATATCAACAGTCAGCGTTAGTACTGTCCTAAGTGTAATATCAACAGTTATCGTTAGTAATGTCCTCGTGGGCGTTATCAAGAGCTAGCTGTAGAACTACAATATCAACAGCTAGTCTGTAACATGCACAGGTATCAACAGCAAGCTTTTGTTCTGTCTATATGGACACTATCAACAGCTATTGTCTTTAACATCCACATGAACAATATCAACAGCCAGCGTATTATAGGGATACTATCAACAGCTAGAGTTAGTACCGTCCAGAAGTCACTATCAACAGGTAGCGTTAATCCTGTCCTCAGGGTGCAATGTCAACAGCTAGCGTTGATACTATCCTCAGAGGCAATACCAACAGCTAGCGTTAGTACTGTCCCCAGGGGCAATATCGCCGGATAGCATTAGTCCTGTCCTAAAACGAATACAGTCAGTACTACTAAACTCTATGAAAAAAGCACCTACTAGCTTCCATCGCTTTTGCACTGTTTTCAAGGACAATTTCAAGAATTAGCATCAGTAAAGTCTTGAAGGACAAAATAAATACCTTAGGTCACTTCCTTGAAACACAAAAGGGACAATATAGTCATATCCTTAAACGGTTTCTCACCAGTGTGTATGCATACTTGTCTTTTCGTTTACCCTACCTGTTTGCAAGCAATGTTTTTTCCCCAATGAGTGCTTTTGATGAATGACCGTTCATTATTCGGGCAAGGTACATGTACTGTGAAACTGCCATCCTTCGAAGGGGGTGTTAAGCCGTTGACCAGGCCCATGTACAGGAAGGGCCACACCCTATATAATTATGCTCCTAACATATTTTGCTGAAATTCTGTGTTAATCAGTGACAACATGCCAGCAAAGCCTTCCTCGGAAACGAGGCTGTCATGATAATCAGAAATGAATGTGTGTAGTTTAAAAAAAGAACAGTGGGCTAGCACCTCTCCCCATAACCTGAGACGGGTGGACAGAGTATATTCCCCGCACCTCGTCTTGTTCCGTATTTAGAAACACAACCTACTCACATATCTGACGTTTGCCTGTTAACGTTGTCGATTTGTGTTAGCTGTGTTCGGGTTTAAGTTTCAAAACACAGAATACGTGTCAGCGCGAGATATGTCGAAATGAAAACATTTCAGAGATATTGACATGAAAAACATGAACTAGTCGTACGAAAATGTCTAGATCGATGAGGTATTCTTCTCTTTGGTGAGTTTTATGCATGCACGCTTGGTTGTTAACGTTTAATCTATTGCTGTATGAAGGCTGTTTATGCATGCATTCCTTGTTCTCTTCATGAACCTGTCTTGATAAGGTCGACCCTGATACCTACTTATTCTAAAAGGGCATCACAGTAACTCTGTTGTAGGTACGCACCGTAAGAGCTACGATTCTCGCTGCTAGAATATACCAAAAGTATTAATCAAGACATCATTTTCTTGCATATAAAGCTACTGGTACTTTATAATGACAGAAAAAATGGGTGGTATTTAAACTAAAGGACGTTTTTATTTTTAAAAATGGTCTGCTTTAATGCATTAAGGTTGTTTTAAATCGTGTGTCAGTACTGTCCTCAGCGAAACAATAAACGGATACAGTCAATACTAATCTCTGTGAAAATATCACCTGCCAGCTTCTCTGGGTTCAGTACTGTTATCAAGGAAAATATCAACACAGCTAGCGTCAGTACAGTCCTGAGGGACATAATAAACTGCTTAGGTGAATTTATTGATACGCGAAAGGGACCATATATTCATAAACTCTGATATTGTACCTGAAACGGTTTCTCACCAGTGTGTACGGACACTTGTCATTTCGCTTACTCTGGCATTTGCAAGCAATGTTTTTTTTTCAAGTGAGGATTTTGGGCAAATGACCTTTCATTATTCGGGCGAGATACTTTGAATCTTATGCCATCCTTCGAAGGAAATGTTAAGACGTAGACCAGTTCCATGTAGGAAGAGCCATACCATATATATGATCATGGCATATCTCTTTGAATTTCTGTGTTAATGAGGCAAAAGGCCCGTGGAGCTTTCCTCGGAAACGACGCTGCCATGATAATTAGACTAGATCGTGTGCAGTATCTATAATTAGAAACAGCGGGGACAGCACCTCTCCCCTAATCTGAAATGGGTGGGTAGAGTATGTTCCTCCCCGCAACCCCCACAACACACATCCTACACGAACATTGTTCTTATATTATATACAGATTCTCTATGCATGTGTACAAGATTTGATAAGGTAACACATAATATACCAATAGTATTCATCAATTCACATGCATTAATAAATCGTGTTCTTGCAAATAAACCGACTGGTACATTATAGATGGAAGAGGTGATAATTAAGCTAAAGGACAGTTTTGTTTTTTAAAAATAGTAAGTGGTAATGTCTAGGCGATGTGAGAGATGTCTCTAACACCCTTTAAGTGTAATTAATTTAAACAGTAGGCGAATGTGTGTATTCATGCAGGATAAAATCCAAATAAGTCATATATATTAAGTTTTTATTTCGTTAAATGATATAATATGGTATTACTCCTGTATACTCATATGTATCGGCTAATATTTCAGTTAATTCCTAGGCACTAGTAACATCTACTTCTAATTAGGAAGTAGTAACTGCTTAGGAAATATGAATTAAAAAAAGAGCATACACATTTATATCCACGATTAATGCGTAACTGCGGCTGGTATAGCAGTTAATTAGGCACTAGTAACTTCTACTTTGCTAAAATGAGTAACTAGGCCTATTCGGAAATTAAAGGACAATAGAAATATCTCTCACATCGCCTAATATCTTACTGTATGTATCTGATATGGCTTCTCTCCTGAATGCGTACTCACATTCGACTACTGTTTAAAAAAAGTTAATTGAATTGATTTGAGTTTTAAGGCGCAACAACACATGAAAGGTTATATGGCGCCTAACAGGAACGAACGTGCCAGGCTGCTCATCCTCCATTTACATCAAGATAAAATATGAAGATTGGGCCTAGAACCTTCTTACCTGCAAAACTGCAGAACTGCTGCAAATTCTATAATAGACACTCCATTTACGATGGAGCCACGTTTCCACGTTTGCATACGCGGTCTCATGATAAAGACCTTGAATAGGCATGATAAAAAATGACGAAATGAATATGAAATTAAGAATGTGTGTGTCCGACCCCTCTGTATGTGACGGTGTCTTTGTGAGATTGCAGTGGTTGTATTCTACCCCGCAACCTCACGGGGAACAAAATTAAAGTTAACAGATGACAGAGACATCGTATTTCTCTTATCAGGATATCTCTCACATCACCTAGACAGTATCACTTGCTATCATTTAACGAAATATAACAGAATGGCTTAATATATTTGATTTATATGGCTTCTCCCCTGTATGTATTCTCACATTCGCCTACTGTTTACTTCCGAAGCCGTTACTACTTCCTAATTATTTTTTAAACAGAAACCGAATGTGATTATTCATATAATGCGTCAAAACTCAATATGCAATGTTGACTTGTACGCATTATGTGACAAAAACAGTTGTTTTTTGTGTTTTGTGCTTTTTGTTGTTGTTGAGTGTTGTTTGTGTTTTTTGGGGGGAAGGGGCAGTGGTTGTCGGTTGGCTGTAAATAGTGTTTTTTAAAGTTGCGCATCAACCCCATAACTGGAAACAACGCGTGCGTGAGTGAGTGAATGCGTGCGTGCGTGCATGCGTACGTGCGTATGTGCGTGCGTGCGTGCGTGTGTGTGTGTGTGTGTTTTGGTTATTACTGTTTTTTTAATTTGCGCCCCACCCTCAATGTCAAATTCTTTATCCGCCCCTGAGGAGGGTGCATGCTCCCCAGATTTTTTCTAAAGTAAGAAGACTTTATTTTATGGATTTAAACACACTGGATCCGCCCATGCCCCCAACCCCTGCCTAACTAACAACCAAAGAACAATCAAAATACATACGTTTCAGATTTTAGGTGGGGGTGCTCCCGGTGCCCGCACTGGACCCACCCCTAGACCCATCCCACTACCACATGTACACCCCAACCAACAAAAGCTTACTATATACATATAATTATTATTTTTCAGATTTTAGCCTGGTGCACCCATACCCGCCGGATCCGCCCTTGCCCTCCCCGACCCACGAACCACTTCTCACCCAATATATTTCTTTGCCTCGGTGTAAGTTTATGTCTGGTTACGGCACTGTGCGTGAAAGTTATTGCGTGAAAGTTATGCATAGCATCATGACAGATGTATACTCCGCTTTTTGTGAATTAGAGAATGTGTGCTAGGAATCGAAGACATTCTATGCCGATATATTATATCCACCTTAGAACACGACATCCCAGACCATACCAGGACCCGATTTGCAATCAATTGTAACTAGAAGAACGGTATTGAAACAAAGGTTGAAGGAACGCGTTTGGATCTAAAAAAGGAAATTAACAAAAAAAAAAGATCTTAAAAAAATCAAAAAATCTGATTGTTTGATTTTGTCTAGACTTGTATACAAATATCAAAACATATCAAATAATTGCAAAACTGTACACCAAAATTAATCCTACCCACAATTCCTACCCCATGTAAGAGACCGCAGTAGACATGTATATAACAGCAGAGCACAACATCAGAGCATATCAAATAAATAAAAAACTGTACACCAGAAACAATTCTACCCCATGTAAGAGACCATAGTCAAAAACAATTCGACGCCGTGTAAGAGTCCATAGTCAAAAGCAATCCTACCCCATGTAAGAGAACACTATGGTTATGTTTTGATGTTTCTATACATGTCTATACAAAAATATAATATAACAAAAAAGAAAGAAGTTTTTTTCTGATTTGTTTTTCTATTTTTTGTTTTCTTTTTTATGTTTATTTCCTTCAACCTGTGTATTGAAAATAACAATTTCTTCCAGTCATATTGTTGTGGTAAATGATTGGTTAGCATACTTGATCATACTTGCCTCTCGTCCCAGACGTCACAGGTTCGATTTCCTCGGGTAAGAAAAGCCTACTATGAAAGTATGCCATCCTCCGAAGGAGGTGTGTAAAGTCATAGGTCCGTTATGAGAGCTATACACGTGGTAATCGGTTATTCGTAAACAGAACTGCACATAATAAATGAAATTGCGTGTAGATAGTGGCAAAATATAAGAAACATATACATATAATCTATTTGATAACTCTAACACCATAGCATGTGTTTTTTTCAATATCGATGTGTGCTTAAATTAACGATTACAATGCAAACTTCCTCCCCTTAATCTGTTATAAATAGCGTTTTCACAATAAAATCGCAGTATATATGTGTTGAGTCCCTTTTGTTGTGAACCGCCATTTAGGGGCATAATTGACAGCTGGAGCTTCGTCGGGGGCATTATTGACAGGAGGGGCTTAAACAACAGCGAGTGATGTGAACCCTACTGGGTCAAACGCGTCAGAAGACGTGGTGTGGATCCGAAAGTTTTTTGGTGGATTTATTCCTTCGACGATGGTTGTCTATGTATATGTATACTATCTGCATAGTCTTTAACATATAAAAATCGTGACTTTATAAACATAGTGACTGTTGCTTTTATCATCCGAAATGAGTGACGCCTACTGATTATTAGGAACTCATGGTCTGTTTTATAGGTCATGTATCTCAGAGATTTATTCGGTTTGCGTATATGTTTAATACTGGGAATACCATTTGCCTGTTTTAAGTTCCATTTGAAAACAATATATCATTTACATGATTTCATACAGATTTGTATATGGCTAAGTGTTTCTGAGGCTAGGCCCTACACTCAGATATATTCCAAAAACGAAAGTGAAAATGTAAAATTGAATACGGTCTCTATACACTTTTGGTCATTTGGAGAAAATCAAACTGATAAACTCCTCGCTTTACGCTTGATATTTCGAACAGCAGACTAAAGGGGTTACAACAATGATATTTTCAACAATAATGCGCGTAATTTTCAAATGGTCATCTCTGTTTTATTTATGCTTTATATGCGCGACATTTATGAATAGTGAGATGATTATGTATGAGCTAAGTTGTTAATTAGAGTATAAATATTCATCATATGATATAATATGTATCATTACGTGTAATTAACATCTTTGCATTAGGAAATAAACGATAACTATAGAGGTCATTAAGTATTACGAGTCATTAGGAAATATACGCTACCTGTAGAGGTCATGTTGCCTTACTTGTCATAAGCAACTATAAAATATGACCTAGAGAGTTCATGCAATATTATATGTAATTATTAAAAATATACGAGACCTGTAGCATTACCAATAGAGTAATCGTAATAATCATGGCTCTTATAGTGGTATATAACTTCCATAGAGCCATGATTCCTTGTTATTTAATTATCAGCTGGACTCCGTACCGACCCCCGTACGCACTTTTCCGTCGAGGTTGCTTCGCACAATGCCTGCAAATCACGCAGTGCCTGCATAAGCAACCACCGTATTTCAGTAGAACAGACCTTAAATACCACAGCTGCATGCGGAAAATTAACCAAAGAAAGAACAAACACGCCGAAATTGTCGGTGATCGAAGGCCACTGTTAATCACTACCTGTAATTACGAGTCAGTAGGAAATAAACGCTGCCTATAGAAGTTGTAGTATTACTTGTCACTAGGAAATATACGCTAACTATAGATGTCAAGTCGTATTACGTGTCATTAAGAAATATACACTGCCTATACAGGTCAAGTCGTATTACGTGTCATTAGGAAATATACACTGCCTATAGAGGTCATGCAGTAGTACGTGTCATTAGGAAACAAACGCTAGCTATAGATGTCCTGTAGTATTACGTGTCATTAGAAAATAAACGCTGCCTATAGATGTCCTGTAGTATTGTCATAGAGCATAACATGTCATTAAGAAATATACGATATCTATAGAGGTCATACAGTATAACGAGTCATTAGGAAATACACGTAGCCAATAGAGGTTATGCACTATTTTGTGTATTTAGGAAATATACGCTGCCAATAGAGGTCAAGTCGTATTACATGTCATTAGGAAATATACTCTGACTATAAAGGTCATGTAGTACTAGGAATCATTAGAATATATACGCTGCCTATAGAGGTCATACAGTTGTACATGTCATTAGGAAAGATAATCTGCCTATATAGGTCATGTAGTATTACGAATCATTAAAAGAAAATATATATTGCATAATAAGGTCATGCAGTAGTAGGTGTCATTAGAGAAAATATACACTGCCTATAGAGGTCATGCGGTATTATGTGACATTAGGAAATATACGCTGAGTATAGAGGTCATGTAGTAGTACGTGTATATATAGAAAGAAAATATAAAAGGATCGGACAGGGAAAGTAGCATTCAAGGAGGACAGTCAACCACAACACACAGAAACAAACACGCAAACAGACAAACAAGAAGGCAAAAGTAATAATAAATGCAAACGACATCACAAACACAAAAGGGTTGACAATAGGGCTACCTCATTGGAACGGTCGGTGGCAAAGTAGGCCACCGGGGGTTTAAACCCGTTCTAGGGTGCACCAAACCTCACACTTACCATACTCCATCCCATTAAAACAGGACAGTGTAAATAAAGAATTTCCCGCCATGATCTAATCTCTAACCAACAAGGCAGCATCAATAGACAACAAAAGTAAAACACAAATATGCTCGTGTAAATATAATACAAAAAAACAATAGCATAGAAAGCAACAATGAAGGTACTCAATGACTTGGCAGAAGGCAGAGCAACAAGAGAATAAACCATTAAGGGCACGACAAGAAGTCATGCAGTATTAAGTGTCATTATGAAATATACGCTGCCCATATATGTCATGTAGTATTACGTGGCATTATAAACAAAATATGCCTAAAGAGGTCATGCAGCATTACGTATCATTAGAAAGGAAATATACTCTGCCTATAAGGGTCATATAGTATTACGTGTTATTAGGACATATACTCTGCCTATAGAGGTCATGCATTATTACGTGTCATTAGGAAATATACGCCGCGTATAAAGGGCATGCAGTATTACGTGTCATTAGGAAATATACGCCGCGTATAGAGGTCATGTAGCATTACGCGCCATTAGGAAATAAACGCTGCCTATAGAGATCATATAGTAGGACGTGTTATTAGGTTATATGCAACGCCTATAGAAGTCATGCAGTATTATGTGTCAATAGGAAATAAAGGCTGCCTATAGGGGTCATGTAGTATTACGTGTTATTAGAAGTATACGCTGCTCTAGGGTTCATGTAGTATTAGGTGTCATTAGAAGTATACGCTGCCTATAGAAGTCATGTAGTATTATGTGTCAATAGTAAATAAAGGCTGTGTACAGGGGTCATGTAGTTTTACGTGCCATTAGAAGTATACGCTGCCTATAGGGGTCATGTAGTATCAGGTGTCATTAGAAGTATACGCCGCCTATAGAAGGTCATGTAATATTACGTGTCATTAGAAGTATACGCTACCTATAGGGTCATGTAGTATTACGTGTCATTAGAAGTATACGTATATGCTGTCTATAGAGGTCATGTAGTGTTATTATTCAATAGGAAATAAAGGCTGCCTATAAAGAAGATGTAGTATTACATGTCATTAGAAGTATACGCTGGTTATATAAATCATGTAATATTATGTGCCAATAGGAAATAAAGGCTGTCTATAAAGGCGATGTAGTATTAAGGGTCATTATAAGTATACGTTGCCTATAGGGATAATTTAGTATTACATGTCATTAGAAGTATACGATGCCTATAGAGGTCATGCAGTGGTACGTGTCATTAGAATTATACGCTGCCTAAAGGGGCCATGTAGTATTACGTGCCATTAGAAGTATACGCTGCCTATAGTGGTCATGTAGTATTACGTATCATTAGAAGTATACACTGCCTATAGATGTCACGTAGTATTATGTGTCTATAGGAAATAAAAGCTGCCTATAGGGGTCATGTAGTTATAACGTATCATTATAATTATACGCTGCCTATAGGGGTCACGCAGTATTACAGTATCATTAGAAGTATACGCTTCCAATAGGGGCCATGTAGTATTACGTGTCATTAGAAGTATACCGCTGCCTATAGTAGTCATGTAATATTCTGTGTCATTATGAAATAGAGGCTGCCTAGAAAGAGCATGTAGTATTACCTGTCATTAGAAGTATACATTGCCTATAGTGGTCATGTAGTATTACGTGTCATAAGAAATATTCGCTGCTTATAGAAGTCATGTAGTATTACGTGTCATTAGAAGTATACACTGCCTATAGAAGTCATGTAGTATTACGTGTCATTAGAAGTATTCGCTACCTATAGAAGTCATGTAGTATTACGTGTCATTAAAAGTATACACTGCCTATAGTGATCATGTAGTATTACGTGTCATTAGAAGTATTCGCTGCCTATAAAGGTCATGTAGTATTACGTGTCATTAGAAGTATACACTGCCTATAGTGGTCATGTAGTATTACGTGTCATTAGAAGTATACGCTGCCTGTAGAAATCATGTAATATTATGTGCCAATAGGAAATAAAGGCTGCCTATAACAGTGATGTAGTATTACGTGTGATTATAATTTACGTTGCCGATAGAGGTCATGTAGTATTACATGTCATTACATGTATATGCCGCGTATAGAGGGCATGTAGAAGTACGTGTCTTTAGGAAATATACGCTGCGTATAGAGGTCATGTAATAGAACGTGTCATTAGGAAATATACACTGCCTATAGAGTTCATGTATCATTATGCGCCAATAGGAAATAAACGCTGCGTATAGAGGTCATATAGTAGTACGTGTTATTAGGATATATCCAACGCCTATAGAAGTCATGCAGTATTATGTGTGAATAGGAAATGAAGGCTGCCTATAGGGATCATGTAGTATTACGTGTTATTATAAGAATACGCTGCTGTAGGGGTCATGTAGTATTACGTGTCATTAGAGGTTTACGCTGCCTATAGAAGCCATTTAGTATTATGTGCCAATAGTAAATAAAGGCTGTCTACAGGGGTCAGGTAGTATTGTAGTATTACGTGTCATTAGAAGTATACACTGCCTATAGAAGCCATTTAGTATTATGTGCCAATAGTAAATAAAGGCTGTCTACAGGGGTCAGGTAGTTTTACGTGCCATTAGAAGTATACGCTGCATATAGGGGTCATGTAGTATCAGGTGTCATTAAAAGTATACGCTGCCTATAGGGGTCATGTAGTATTACGTGTCTTTAGAAGTATACGCTGCCTATCGGGCTCATGTAGTTTTACGTGTCATTAGAAGTTTACGCTGCCTATAGGGGACATGTAGTATTAAGTGTCATTAAAAGTATACACTGCCTATATAAGCCATGTAGTATTATGTGTCAATAGTAAATAAAGGCTGTCTACAGGGGTCATGTAGTTTTACGTGCAATTAGAATTATACGCTGGATATAGGGGTCATGTAGTATCAGGTGTCATTAGAAGTATACGCTGCCTATAGGGGTCATGCATTATTACATGTCATTAGAAGTATACGTATACGCTGCCTATAGGGGTCATGTAGTATTATGTGTCAATAGGAAATAAAGGCTGCCTATAAAGGAGATGTAGTATTACGTGTCATTAGAAGTATACGCTGCCTATAAAAACATGTAATATATGTGCCAATAGGAAATAAAGGCTGCCTATACAGGAGATGTAGTATTTCGTGTCATTAAAAGTTTACGCTGCCTATAGAAATCATGTAATATTATGTGTCAATAGGAAATAAAGGCTGCCTATAAAGGAGATGTAGTATAACGTGTCATTAGCAGTATACGCTGCCTATAGAAATCATGTTATAGTATGTGTCAATAGGAAAAAAAGGCTGCCTATGGGGATCATGTAGTTTTACGTATCATTAGACGTATACGCTGCCTATAGGGGTCACGCAGTATTACAGTATCATTAGAAGTATACGCTCTATATTGGCCATGTAGTATTACGTGTCATTATAAGTATACGCTGCCTACAGAAGTCTTGTAGTAATATGTGTCAATAGGAAATAAAGGTTGCCTATAAAGGTCATATAGTATTACGTGTCATTAGAAGTATACACTACCTATAGGGATCTTGTAATCTACGTGTCATTAGAAGTATTCGCTGCCTATAGAGGTCATGTAGTATTACGTGTCATTAGAAGTATACGCTACCTATAGAAATCATGTAGTATTAGGTGTCAATAGGAAATAAAGGCTGCCTATAGGGGTCATGTAGTTTTACGTATCATTAGAAGTATTCTTTTAATATAGAGGTCATGGAAATAAAGGCTGTCTATAGAGGTCATGTATTATTACATGTCATTAGAAATATACTCTGCCTATAAAGGTAATGTAGTATTACATGTCATTAGAAGTATACTCTGCCTATAAAGGTCATGTAGTATTACATGTCATTAGAAGTATACTCTGCCTATAAAGGTCATGTAGTATTACATGTCATTAGAAATATACGCTGCCTATAGAGGTCATGTAGTATTACATGTCATTAGAAATATACGCTCTCTATAGAGGTCATGTAGTATTACGTTTCATTAGGAAATACACGTAGTCGTTAGAGAAAAATGAGAAAACATGGAACTATAGAAAACGCAGTGGTTATGTAGTATTATGCATCATTATGAAATATACGCTGCCTATTGATGTCATGTAGTATTAAGTGTCATTATGAAATATACGCTGCCCATATATTGCATGTAATTTTAAGTGCCATTAGAAATGTACGTTGCATATAGAGGTAATGTAGCATAACGTATCATTAGGAAAGGACATATACTCTGCCTATAACGGTCATATAGTATTACGTGTTATTAGGACAAATACTCTGCCAATAAAGTCATACATTATTACGTACCATTAGGAAATATACGCTGCCTATAGAGGTATTGTAGCATTACGTGTCATTAGCAAATATATAATGCCCATATAGGTCATGTAGTATTTAGTGTCATTAGGAAATATACGCTGCCTATAGAGATAATGTAGTATTACGTGTCATTAGGAAATATACACTGCCTAAAGAGGTCACGTAGTAATACGTGTCAAAAGGAAATATACGCTGCATATAGAGGTCATGTAGCATTACGCGCCTTTAGGAAATATACGGTGCATATATAGGTCATGTAGTATTACGTGTCATTAGGAAATATACGCAGCCTATAAAGACAAAACTAGAAAACATTGTCCTATAGATAACGCAGTGTTCATGTTATACTACGTGTCACTAGGAAATAAACGCTGCCTGTAGATGTTATGTAGTATAACGTGTCATTCGGAAATATACGCTGCCCATATAGGTCATGTATTTTAACCTGTCATTGGAAAATATACGCTACCTTTAGAGGTCATGTAGTAGTACGTGTCATTAGGAAATATACGCCGCATATAGAGGTGATATAGAAATACGTGTCAATATACACTGCCTATAAAGGTCATGCAGTAGTGTGTGACAGTAGGAAATATACACTTCCTATAGATGTCATGCAGTAATACTTGTAATAAGGAACAAAGCACTGCCTATAGAGGACATGCAGTAGTATGTGTCAATAGGAAATATACACTTCCTATAGAGGTCATGCAGTATTGCTTGTAATAAGGAAATAAACACTGCCTATAGAGGACATCTATTATTATGTGTCATTAGAAAGTATACGCTGTCTCTAGATGTCATGTAGTATAACGTGTCATTAGGAAATATAGGCTGCCCATATAGGTGATGTATTATTACGTGTCAATAGGAAATAAACACGTCCTATAGAAGTATAAAATTGCAGTATTACTTGTCATTAGGAAATAAACGCTGCATGTAGAGTTCATCTATTATTACGTGTAATGAAAAAGTATACCCTGCCTATAGAGGTCATGTAGCATTACGTATCAATAGAACATGTACACTGCCTATAGAATTCATGCAGTATTACTTGTAATTAGGAAATATACGCTGCCTGTAGAGGTCATGTAGTATAGCGTGTCATTAGGAAATATACGCTGCCCATATAGGTCATGTATTATTTCTTGTCATTAGTTAATATACGCTGTGTATAGAGTTCATGTAGCATTACGTGCCATTAGAAAATATACGCTGCCTATAGAGGTCATATAGTATTACGTGTGAATAGAAAATATTCACTGCCTATAGAAGTCATGTATTATATTATGTGACAATTTGAAATAAAGGCTGCCTATAAAGGTCATGCAGATTTACGTGTCATGAGAAGTATACTCCGCCTATAGAGGTCATGTATTATTACGTGTCAATAGAAGTATACTGTCTGTATAGAAGTCATGTAGTATTATGTGTCAATAGGAAATAAAGTCTGCCTATAGGGATCATGTAGTGTTACGTGTCATTAGAAGTATGCTATGCCAATAGTGGTCATCCAGTATTACATGTCATTAGAAGTATACTCTGCATATAGATGTCATATAGTAGTACGTGTCAATGGGAAATATACACTTCCTATAAAGATCATGCAGTATTATGTGTCAATGGGAAATATACACTTCCTATAAAGATCATGCAGTATTATGTGTCAATAGGAAATATACACTTCCTATAACAGTCATGCAGTATTACTTGTAATTAGGAAATAAACGCTGCATATAGAGGTCATCTTGTATTTCGTGTCATTAGAAAGTATACGCTGACTATAGATATCTTTTTGTATAACGTGTCATTAGGAAATATACGCTGCCCATATAAGTCATGTATTATTACGTGTCATTAGTTAATATACGCTGCGTATAGAGGTCATGTAGTAGTATGTGTCATTAGGAAATATAAATTGCCTATAGAGTTCAAGTAGCATTACGTGCCATTAGAAAATATACGCTGCCTATAGAGGTCATATAGTATTACGTGTGAATAGAAAATATTCATTGCATATAAAGGTCATGCAGTATTACTTGTCATTAGGAAATATATACTGCCTATAGAAGTCATGCAGTATTACGTGAAATGAGAAAATATACGCTGCCTATAGAGGTCATATAGTATTACGTGTGAATAGAAAATATTCATTGCCTATAAAGGCCATGCAGTATTACGTGTCATTAGGAAATATACATTGCCTATAGACGTCATGCAGTATTAAGTGCCATTAGGAAGTATACGCTGCCTATAGAAGTCATGCAGTAGTACGTGTCATTAGGAAGTATACGCTGCCTATAGACGTCATGCAGTATTACGTGCCATTAGGAAGTATACTATGCCTATAGAAGTCATGCAGTATTACGTGTCATTAGGAAGTATATGCTGCATATAGACGTCATGCAGTATTACGTGTCATTAGGAAATATACGCTGCCTATATAAGTCATGCAGTATTAAGTGTCATTAGGAAGTATACGCTGCCTATAGACGTCATGCAGTATTACGTGTCATTAGGAAGTATACGCTGCCTATAGAAGTCATGCACTATAACGTGTCATTAGGAAATATACGCTGACTATAGAAGTCATGCAGTATAACTTGTCATTAGAAAGTATGTGCTGCCTATAGAAGTCATGCAGTATAACGTGCCATTAGGAAATATACTCTGCCTATAGTAGTCATGTAGTATTACGTGTCATTAGGAAATATACTCTGCCTATAGAAGTCATTTAGTATTACTTGACATTAGGAAATATACTCTGCCTACAGTAGTCATGTAGTATTACGTGTCATTGGGAAATATACTCTGCCTATAGAGGTCATGTAGTATTACTTGACATTAGGAAATATACTCTGCCTATAGAAGTCATGTAGCATTACGTGTCATTACGAAATATACTCTGCCTATAGAAGTCATGCAGTATTACGTGTCATTAGGAAATATACTCTGCCTTTAGAAGTCATGCAGTATTACGTGCCATTAGGAAATATACTCTGCCTATAGAGGTCATGTAAAATTAATTGACATTAGGAAATATACTCTGCCTATAGTAGTCATGTAGTATTACGTGTCATTAGGAAATATACTCTGACTATAGAAGTCATGTAGTATTACTTGACATTAGGAAATATACTCTGCCTATAGAGGTCATGTAGTATTACTTTACATTAGGAAATATACTCTGCCTATAGAAGTCATGTAGTATTACTTGACATTAGGAAATATACTCTGCCTATAGAAGTCATGTAGTATTACGTGTCATTAGGAAATACACTCTGCCTATAGAAGTCATGCAGTATTACGTGCCATTAGGAAATATACTCTGCCTATAGAAGTCATGTAGTTTTAGGTGTCATTAGGAAGTATACGCTACATATAGACGTCATGCAGTATTACGTGTCATTTGGAAATATAAGCTGCCCATAGAAGTCATGTAGTATTACGTACCATTAGGAAATATACTCTGCCTATAGTAGTCATGTAGTATTACGTGTCATTAGGAAATATACTCTGACTATAGAAGTCATGTAGTATTACTTGACATTAGGAAATATACTCTGCCTATAGAGGTCATGTAGTATTACTTTACATTAGGAAATATACTCTGCCTATAGAAGTCATGTAGTATTACTTGACATTAGGAAATATACTCTGCCTATAGAAGTCATGTAGTATTATGTGTCAATATGAAATATACTCTGCCTATAGAAATCATGTAGTATTACGTGTCATTAGGAAATATACGCTGCCTATAGAAGTCATGCACTATTACGTGTCATTAGGAAGTATACGCTGCCTATAGACGTCATGCAGTATTACGTGTCATTAGGAAGTATAGGCTGCCTATAGACGTCATGCAGTATTACGTGTCATTAGGAAATATACTCTGCCTATAGAAGTCATGTAGTATTACGTGTCATTAGGAAATATACTCTGCCTATAGAAGTCATGTAGTATTTGGGGTCAATATGAAATATACTCTGCCTATAGAAGTCATGTAGTATTACGTGTCATTAGAAAATATACGCTGCCTATAGAGGTTATATAGTATTACGTGTCATTTGGAAATATATTCTGCCTATAGAAGTCATGTAGTATTAGGTGCCATTAGGAAATATACTCTGCCTATAGAAGTCATGTAGTATTACGTGTCATTAGGAAATATACTCTGCCTATAGAAGTCATGTAGTATTACGTGTCATTAGGAAATATACTCTGCCTATAGAAGTCATGTTGTATTAAGTGCCATTAGGAATTATACTCTGCCTATAGAAGTCATGTAATATTACTTGACATTAGGAAATATACTCTGCCTATAGAGGTCATACAGTATAACGAGTCATTAGGAAATACACGTAGCCAATAGAGGTTATGCACTATTTTGTGTATTAAGAAATATACGCTGCCAATAGAGGTCAAGTCGTATTACATGTCATTAGGAAATATACTCTGCCTATAGAAGTCATGTAGTATTACGTGTCATTACGAAATATACTCTGCCTATAGAAGTCATGCAGTATTACGTGTCATTAGGAAATATACTCTGCCTATAGAAGTCATGCAGTATTACGTGCCATTAGGAAATATACTCTGCCTATAGAGGTCATGTAATATTACTTGACATTAGGAAATATACTCTGCCTATAGTAGTCATGTAGTATTACGTGTCATTAGGAAATATACTCTGACTATAGAAGTCATGTAGTATTACTTGACATTAGGAAATATACTCTGCCTATAGAGGTCATGTAGTATTACTTTACATTAGGAAATATACTCTGCCTATAGAAGTCATGTAGTATTACTTGACATTAGGAAATATACTCTGCCTATAGAAGTCATGTAGTATTACGTGTCATTAGGAAATATACTCTGCCTATAGAAGACATGCAGTATTACGTGCCATTAGGAAATACACTCTGCCTATAGAAGTCATGCAGTATTACGTGCCATTAGGAAATATACTCTGCCTATAGAAGTCATGTAGTTTTAGGTGCCATTAGGAAATATACTCTGCCTTTAGAAGTCATTCAGTATTACGTGTCATTAGAAAAATATACTCTGATTATAGAAGTCATGTAGTATTACTTGACATTAGGAAATATACTCTGCCTATAGAGGTCATGTAGTATTACTTTACATTAGGAAATATACTCTGCCTATAGAAGTCATGTAGTATTACTTGACATTAGGAAATATACTCTGCCTATAGAAGTCATGTAGTATTACGTGCCATTAGGAAATACACTCTGCCTATAGAAGTCATGCAGTATTACGTGCCATTAGGAAATATACTTTGCCTATAGAAGTCATGTAGTTTTAGGTGCCATTAGGAAGTATACGCTACATATAGACGTCATGCAGTATTACGTGTCATTTGGAAATATAAGCTACCCATAGAAGTCATGTAGTATTACGTGCCATTAGGAAATATACTCTGCCTTTAGAAGTCATGCAGTATTACGTGTCATTAGGAAATATACTCTGCCTATAGAAGTCATGTAGTATTACGTGTCATTAGGAAATATACTCTGCCTATAGAAGTCATGTTATATTAGGTGCCATTAGGAAGTATACGCTGCAAATAGACGTCATGCAGTATTACGTGTCATTAGGAAATATACGCTGCCTATAGAAGACATGCAGTATTTCGTGTCATTAGGAAATATACTCTGCCATTAGAAGTCTTGTAGTATTACGTGTCATTAGGAAATATACGCTGCCTATAGAAGTCATGTAGTATTACGTGTCATTAGGAAATATACCCTGCCTATAGAAGTCATATAGTATTACGTGTCATTAGGAAATATACTCTGCCTATAGAAGTCATATCGTATTACGTGCCATTAGGAAATATACTCTGCCTATAGAAGTCATGCAGTATTACGTGTCATTAGGAAATATACTCTGCCTATAGAAGTCATTTAGTATTACGTGTCAATATGAAATATACTCTGCCTATAGAAGTCATGTAGTAGTACATGTCATTAGGAAATATACGCTGCCTATAGAAGTCATGCAACATTACGTGTCATTAGGAAGTATACGCTGCCTATAGACGTCATGCAGTATTACGTGTCATTAGAAAGTATACGCTGCCTATAGAAGTCATGCAGTATTTCGTGTCATTAAGAAATATACGGTGCCTATAGAAGTCATGCAGTATTTCGTGTCATTAAGAAATATACGCTGCCTATAGAAGTCATGCAGTATTTCGTGTCATTAAGAAATATACGCTGCCTATAGAAGTCATGCAGTATTACGTGTCATTAGGAAGTATACGCTGCCTATAGAAGGCATGTAGTATTATGTGCCATTAGGAAATATACTCTGCCTATAGAAGTCATGTAGTTTTACGTGTCATTAGGAAATATACTCTGCCTATAGAAATCATGTAGTATTACGTGTCATTAGGAAATATACTCTGCCTATAGAAGTCATGTAGTATTATGTGTCAATATGAAATATACTCTGCCTATAGAAATCATGTAGTATTACGTGTCATTAGGAAATATACGCTGCCTATAGAAGTCATGCACTATTACGTGTCATTAGGAAGTATACGCTGCCTATAGACGTCATGCAGTATTACGTGTCATTAGGAAGTATAGGCTGCCTATAGACGTCATGCAGTATTACGTGTCATTAGGAAATATACTCTGCCTATAGAAGTCATGTAGTATTACGTGTCATTAGGAAATATACTCTGCCTATAGAAGTCATGTAGTATTTGGGGTCAATATGAAATATACTCTGCCTATAGAAGTCATGTAGTATTACGTGTCATTAGAAAATATACGCTGCCTATAGAGGTTATATAGTATTACGTGTCATTTGGAAATATATTCTGCCTATAGAAGTCATGTAGTATTAGGTGCCATTAGGAAATATACTCTGCCTATAGAAGTCATGTAGTATTACGTGTCATTAGAAAATATACTCTGCCTATAGAAGTCATGTAGTATTACGTGTCATTAGGAAATATACTCTGCCTATAGAAGTCATGTTGTATTAGGTGCCATTAGGAATTATACTCTGCCTATAGAAGTCATGTAATATTACTTGACATTAGGAAATATACTCTGCCTATAGAGGTCATACAGTATAACGAGTCATTAGGAAATACACGTAGCCAATAGAGGTTATGCACTATTTTGTGTATTAAGAAATATACGCTGCCAATAGAGGTCAAGTCGTATTACATGTCATTAGGAAATATACTCTGCCTATAGAAGTCATGTAGTATTACGTGTCATTACGAAATATACTCTGCCTATAGAAGTCATGCAGTATTACGTGTCATTAGGAAATATACTCTGCCTATAGAAGTCATGCAGTATTACGTGCCATTAGGAAATATACTCTGCCTATAGAGGTCATGTAATATTACTTGACATTAGGAAATATACTCTGCCTATAGTAGTCATGTAGTATTACGTGTCATTAGGAAATATACTCTGACTATAGAAGTCATGTAGTATTACTTGACTTTAGGAAATATACTCTGCCTATAGAGGTCATGTAGTATTACTTTACATTAGGAAATATACTCTGCCTATAGAAGTCATGTAGTATTACTTGACATTAGGAAATATACTCTGCCTATAGAAGTCATGTAGTATTACTTGTCATTAGGAAATATACTCTGCCTATAGAAGTCATGTAGTATTACGTGTCATTAGGAAATATACTCTGCCTATAGAAGTCATGTAGTATTACGTGTCATTAGGAAATATACTCTGCCTATAGAAGACATGCAGTATTACGTGCCATTAGGAAATACACTCTGCCTATAGAAGTCATGCAGTATTACGTGCCATTAGGAAATATACTCTGCCTATAGAAGTCATGTAGTTTTAGGTGCCATTAGGAAATATACTCTGCCTTTAGAAGTCATTCAGTATTACGTGTCATTAGGAAATATACTCTGCCTATAGAAGTCATGTAGTATTAGGTGCCATTAGGAAATATACTCTGCCTATAGAAGTCAAGTATTATGTGTCAATATGAAATAAAGGCTGCCTGTAGGGGTCATTACGTGTCATTAGAAGTATACTCCGCCAATAGAGGTCATGTATTATTACGTGTCAATAGAAGTATACGGTCCGTATAGAAGTCATGTAGTATTATGTTTCAATAGGAAATAAAGTCTGCCTATAGGGGTCATGTAGTGTTACGTGTCATTAGAAGTATGCTATGCCAATAGTGGTCATGCAGTATTACAGGTCATTAGAAGTATACTCTTGTAGAGTGTTTCAATAGGAAATATACACTTCCTATAACAGTCATGCAGTATTACTTGTCATTAGGAAATAAACGCCTATAGAGGTCTTTTATTTCGTTATGTAGCACTAAGTGGCATCATGAAATATACGCTATCCATAGAGGCCATGTATTAGTACGTACCATTAGAATTATATGTTACCTATAGAGGTCCTGGAATGTCACGTGCCATAAGGACATAATACTCAGCCTTTTAGAATTCACATAGTATTACGTATCATTAGGAAATGTACGTTACCTGTAGAGGTAATGTATCATTAAGCATGACGGATGTATCACACTTTCTGTATTTGTAGAATTAATGTATCATTATGCGTATGGGAAAGGTCTCATTAGAAAATGTGTACTGTCTGTAGAGGTCAAGTCGCATTGCACATAGGAAAGAAGTTTAATTAGGAAATATAAAATATATCTACCAATAGAAGTCATGTAGCATTCTTCACGGGGGAAATAATTTCATTAGGAATAGTACACTATCTGTAGAGGTCATGTGGCATTAAATCTGATTTTTTTGTTGTTTTAATTTTTGCATTGATATGTTCAGAGCTAAATACTCGGCTAAATTTTAATAAACAGATCTACACAAATTCAGAGTTAAAAACTAATTTAATTTTAAAAAACAAATTTACATAATCTGAAATATAACACTCAATATGAGTATCATAAGATGCTTGGGATTTATAATTTCAACACATTTTGTTTGCTAGATATTAACCCTAATTATCAGTTAGACTGCTTTGGAGATGACGCAAAAAACGTTCGGTGTAGTTTACTTAATGTGTATTCCATTACAGCGATTAGATCACTTGAACTTACTGCTTTTCTGACTTGTCAATATTCCTTTTTTATTTTCATTTTATTTATCAACTACCGTTTTTGTGCTTAATTTAGAAGTGGACAGACATTTAATTGTAGATCTGGTTTATTATTTTTCTTTTGTTAACACGTGTAGATTGATATGATTTTCAAAATGGTTACAATTATTTCGCCATCAGTTTACACAAATTCAATAAATCGGTGATTGAATGTATAATTTGAAACAACTAAGCACATGCCATGAAACTGAAATCGAATATAAATCAAGTAACACAAATATAACATGTTATTTAGTATTCAAAGCGATAATGTCCTTTACAATTGTTTGAGTTTCCTGATATGTAATGCGCAATAATCACTGCTTATTCCGTTTATATGTTTTTCATTTAATTTTGAACGAGTTGATTAAATGAAATTTAGTATGTAGTTGTTAACATGATCGATTTAAGTTATTTAGTTTAGCAGCTTTCCATGATCGTGGGTAAATGCCCTGTCTTATACTTCAGTTAATCATAGTACATGACTATGTAACACTTTTGGGTTCTACATTGTCTGATGATTTGAATAATTTTGGACCAATATGGTAAAGACCCGTAGGTTGTGATATATCTAAACCAAAAAGCATTAAACTCGTTTAATCTTCTGTTATAGGAGCAATGCTAAAATATATACACGTATTCGTGTCCAGCACAATGTAAAAGCAAGTGTTCGTCTCCAATACATGTATACCAGGTGCATGTCAACATGTTAATGAGGCCATTGTTATGTTTATGTTCATGATGTCTATAAAATAGCACGAAAATATGTAAATGTAATTAGGACCAGTATCAGAACACTTTGATTCGTGTATGTAGAAGGACCGTCTTTTGTGTTATATTTTAAATTTGAAAAATTACAGACGTTTTGATTTGAAAACTTTATTGTTATTGCGAACTTGTTTTAACAGCAATTTTAACAAACTGTTAAATATTAGCATAACTTTAGCAAAATGTTATAAATTAACAGGCACTTAACACGTTCTTACCCTCCCATCATATAACAGTATCTATAGTTTCTTCTTCCTGTTTCCTGTTAAAATATGTTCTGCATAGAACATGCTTTCTAAGAGCGATATGAAAAGAAAACAAGCAAGGTTTTACGCAAAGTTTAACATAATAACAGACCAAGTCACGGGTGTTAAAACAATATTCAAAAAAAGAGTTGTCACGGAGACGTAAACACGCAATGACCGTTTTTTTTTTATCCAATTTGTGTTACGCGAATCCTTGACATTCCTTACAAATTGATTACTTATTCACCTTTTCAGCACGACGTGCTAAAGTACAGATCAGCACAGCAATAGTGTGCATTACAACACATATAAACTGTTCACTGTTACCATGTGTAATTAGTTAAGGAACTGTTGCTTACCATCAGCAATAATGAAACCAATGATTTTTTTTTTTTTAAAAATCGGACAAACAGCAGGCTTGAACCCTTCCTTCCTGGGCAGTAACACGGCGCCTCGACCAACTGCGCTAATGAGGATTGTGTGAATGTTCCGTCGCTAATATACATATAATAGTAATTCAGCTGATTACATGCTACCAGTCGTGAACGCTCGGCCAATCCCGTCATTCTTCGGGATCCCGCAAAGCAGTGTACGAGATGTTGCGAATGACATACTACAATAGACTGGTTTACGAAAACGTCATTTCAGCAAGTGAAATGGTAACCTTTCAACGTTACAAAATATGTGTTTATACCATTCAAGTTTTTCAGACGAGTTCTCTAGGAATTCAAATTGTGAAGCATGCTTATTGCCACTTACATGAGTCACAGTCTGTTAACCATAGACAGATATAAAAGCAATATAAGAGTCAGCTGCCAAAGCAAAGTATCAATTTTTCGGCTTCTGAAATTGACGAACGTACTTTTTAGGGAGTATAACATAGTAAAATGTAGATTTGACATTTTTGCAAGTATAAAGGTACAAAAGAAGAATAAACAACTATGGGAACAGATGCAGAGATATATATAAACTCCGATCGGGGGTCTGTCCCAGATAGGAGGCCGATTCAAAATCATTCGCCAATCCGGATACGGTGGATTATAACGCACCCATCCCTCCCCACACACACACACCCTTCCCCGCTCACAAAACAATTGCCGGTTTGAAATATATCCCTTGGCGCAGGAAACGTACTCTCGAGAATACCCCACGTTAACTTAACTTCATAACGGCATCGAAATAATTTCAAGCGTTTTTGAACGTTTTCGGCAAATTGCGTCGTCGTTATCAACACTTTGTCAATTTGACATCAAGTCTTAATCTCAATACTGTTTGCTATGTAGTCTCATATTTCTTTATGTAATCTCTAATGGCTTCGATAGGTAAGTGGATTATGCCTCGGCTTAATGACTGCAGACATCTGCCCGTGTGTGGTCGTTCCCTTGCCTGATGGCAAATTTCATCTTCCATCTCAACTTTCCGTGAGGCTGCTGATGTGTTAACGGAACGTAAAACCACATGCCCTTTGATATATTGCTTGAATTATTACACAAATGAGCCCATTAAAATGAAGTATTTCATGTATGTACGTGATTTTCTATCTTGGGTTTTAGCATTTAGGATCAATCTGTAGTGTAACATATATAAAAGATATCATGAGGAGCTGGCGTTGCCCCGTGGAAAGCACGATAATTAAAACTGAAATGTTGTCTCAAATTCAATATTTAACAATAATTTAACAAGCTGTTTGATATTAAATTAACGTGAAAGCTGTGTTAAAAATCAAAATCTGGTAACTCAAGGACTGTCACAACCTGACTTCCTGTCCGATCTTTTTATATTTCTTCTCTTCTATGGTGATGTGATTTACAAGCTTCGCAAGATCCTCCGTCATAATCACTTCCATACAATCCTTATTAATCATGTTAAAAAGTTTAACAAAATAGGTTATGACCATATCATTGTGCAGCGTACTGAATGTTTAGTGGTTGACCCATTTACAGTTCGTCACCATGATTTCCTCTTTGAATGTGCGATGACCGGACAGATTGTGGACCATATGATGACGTCTACCTAACTCATTATAGGACGGTAGCGTTTGATGTTTGTCTTTAATCTTTTTTTGCCGTACACTTAACGGTTTATTCTATTATTGCTTTCGTTTCTGCCAAGTCATTGAGTACTTATTTTGTGGCTGTCTCCGATTTTGTTTTTATATTATATATACATGATCATTCGTTTTACTTATATTGCCTATTAATGCTGCCTTGTTTGTTAGAGATTATAAACTGGCGGAGATATCTTTATTTACACTCTCCCGTTTTTGGGGATGACAATAGGGTAAAGGGGAGGGTTGGTGCACCCTAGAATCTGGTTTAAACCCCCAGTGGCTTTTTTGTCACTGCCGGTTCCAAGGCGGTAGCTCTAGTGTCAACCCTTTTGTGTATGTGATGTCTTATCTTGCCTTTTATTCATCTTTAAGGTCGCTCTTTGTTTCTGTGTGTGTTTATGGTTGACTGTCGTCCTTGAATGCTACTTTTCCTGTTCGATTTTTATATCTACTTTTACAATAGGTTTAGGGTTAACGTTTTTGCATTACGTGGTCCGAGTATTAACTTTTATACCCATCAAACACCTTTTCCAAGTAGCGTAAACGGGGTTGGCTGGGGTATGAAATAAAACCGTTATTTCAGCTTAAAAGTTTGCATATTGTAATTTTGAACAGGTTATCGCATCTTTTTCAGTAAAAAAATGCTTTTAAACGTGTTTTATTGTGGAAATATCCGTTATAAAATCCTGCTTATATAAGCTTTCATATCCCTTAAAGGAATTAAGGCGATACAAATTAATGGAAAACAATATACCTCCTTTCATGTTAATGTTTAGATATAGTGTTACACTGCTGTGGTTGTTATGTACAATTCTGGATACATCCTTAGGTGTTAGTAATTATGTTTTGATACAATTTTTACAATAAAAAATACATGTATTGTTTCCGAATTTTCCAGTATGTGAATATTGCCTTTTAACGCTGCCTTGTTGGTTAGAGAATATTTTATGGCGGGTATTTCTTTATTTACACTGTCCCGTTTAATTGGGATGACAATAGGGTAAGTGTGAAGTTTGGTGCACCCTAGAACCTGGTTTAAACCCCCAGTGGCCGTTCCAAGGCGGAAGCATTAAGTTGTCAACCCTTTTGTGTTTGTGATGTCGTTTCCATTTGTTATTCCCTTTGCTTTCTCGTTTGTCTGTTTGCCTGTTTGATTTTGTGTTTTGTGGTTGACTGTCGTCATTGGATGCTACTTTCCCTGTCCGATTTTTATATCTTTCTTTTTTTTTTAATTGTTAGTTTTTTTTTTTTTATGAAATGCACTTTTATTTACAGTGTCTTGTCATTTGAGCGATGAAGACAGGATAATATCGAGGTTGTGTACACTTAAAATCTATTTAAGCTAACCAGTGGAACTTATTGCCTACTGACCGTTCCAATCGGTAACCCTGTCTTCACTAATCTTTGCGTCGTTTATTGTCCTTTTAATTGTATAGTTAATTTGCTCTTTGTGTGCGGTACAGTATGGATATACGGTACCAGTGCGTTTGGTTGATGTGATTATATAGGACCATTTTTTAATTTTTAATTAAAATGTATAAACTAACTCTAGAAGTCATGTAGAATTAGGCGTGAGGGAAGTATTTTCATTCGGAAAGGTACACTATTTGTAAAGGTCATGTGAAATTAAGCATGATATTGTTTTGTTTTCATTAGGAAAAATAAATAATTATAGAAATAAATACTGAAAAGGGAAATATTTTGGAAGCAATAAATAAAAAATAGAATAAAGTAACAGAGGCTCATTAGAGGTAGGGAGTAACTTAACACCAGCTTAAGCAGTATTCTACTTTAAATAAATATAAAAATCGAACAGGAAATGCAGTTCTCACAAAGCCACAAATAGTGTGAATGTTAATGAATACTGGTAAGGGAGATAAGATAAGAAGACATGTAGCATTAAGCTTGACTGAGGTTGTTGCGTTAAGGAAATGTGCAAGCTTCGTAGCGGTTTGGAACATTAAGTATGAATTGTTTAATTAGAAAATATACGCGTTGTTATAAGTCTTGAAGGCATGGTGCATTAAGCTTAAGAGAAGCTTGTTTCCTTATGACATATGCATTATACGTAGCGTTTGCGTAGTTTTAAGAATGGACGAAGTTGTTTCTTTAAGAACTATTTGTAGAGGTCATTAAACTCAAAGCTTAAACTAATTTGATTTTCATTAGAAAATATGCATTTTTTGAAAACGTTATGTAGCTTTGAGCCTTTTTTTTAAGCTTTTTTCAGTTGAAATTATAAAATGCATGAATACTACATGTTTTTTGCTAAAGAACCTTTACTCAACAAAGTTAACAATTACAAGTGTGTCTCATCTTTTCCCGATTCATATCGCTCTGTAGAATAATAATTTATGAAAAGACTGATGCCATTTGTCGTTAAATATCCACACTTAGTCTTAAATATTCTCTGAGCAACATTTTAGGGGTTCATGTTTATTGACTCATTCGTTTGTTTCAACCACGTGCTCGATTAAGGTATGGTTATGCTTCATAACCTTTCCTCAGCCGCAAAAGGTTATTTGACCATCGCTTTCTGAGATAAACCCTCCCAAAGACTTGGAAATCTAGGAAAGCTGATGCTCGTGTACATTCGGGACGGCTAATCTCAGACTGTATTGGAATAATTGAATGACATTTTGCAGAGACGGAACGAACTGTCTGTCTAGGAGTAGGTACGCCTTATTGTTAGTAATACCGACCTCTTGATATTTTGTTATTTCAACAAATCAACATAATCTAGATCAGAAAACATATATTACTATATTAAGTAAATAATTCGTTCGGTCGCATAATATCTTTTTGACCAACTCGTTTATTCAGTAACAGTTAAGGACAGATGTAAGTCACCATTAGACACCACCATGTTCCTTGTTATCGGAGGTGGTCTTAAACGATACGGAAAAAAAATTGCTTTCTGCATCAAACGACGGAAACACATATTATGGGCAGAAGAGCTAGAGCAGAAATGGGTAGAAACAAAATAATATGGCAAGTAAAGTATATTTTCAAATAATTTACGTTGCGTTTTGAGAGTAAAAATAAGTATAAAAGTCGAACACGAAGTGCAGCTTTTACAGAACACAGTAAACTCAAAAGCACGCAAAACGACAAACATGAATGGCAATGTTAACAAAGAATAACGTCATATTACGTCACAAACAAAAAACAGGTGGTTATCACAGATATCAAATTTAATTTAAATTGAGTACTTTCATAACCATCTCATACATTCAGACATCTATGGAAGCTCCAAAAACTCTGAAAATAAATATAGAACACGTTAGAGTGCAGTAGGAAATGGTACAATCGTTAAAATGCAAACTATATTTAAACATTAGTTTACCAGAGCATAGTCACAATCATTTAGGCATGCATTAGTATCTTGTCCGACTCACCCACACCCTAGCAACTTTGCAGTTTAGTGTTCTCTTTTAAAACTCATATTTTGTGATACGTATGGGTAAAATAATCTAGAAACAAGTGCACGTTATAACTGACGCATAATTTATATCGATATATGCCGGTAATTGTCAAAACCTGCAATATATATATAGTTCATTACCCATTTATGAGTATTCCACATTGTTCAAATGCTGAGATAATCTGTATGTCCCCTGATTTTCAGTCAGTCGACTAGAAGATACGTTTTATATTGGGCAGTAACATATCAAAAAAGAAACCATCCATGTGACAGTATACAAACGTCCTATACTTTACGTCCTATACTTTATGCGTAAGCAGTTCTCGTAATGATAAACCAATATCAATAAACAGGTGAATTCAAGTAAGACCTCTATTAAGACAATACAAGAGGTGTTCAACTTATAACAAAACACGTTCATTTCGTAGTTTAATTAAATATGTTCACATAAACTACACTGTGCCTCATAATTGTGCTGCATCCATTTCGTTTTTAAAACAAGGAGAGAATACGATCTGAAGCACATATCTTCAATTATAAACATAACGCAATATATATTAAGGAAACGCTGATTGTACTTTTTCGTTTAAAGTTATTCAGATATGTCCATGTGTGAACGTAAACAAATGGAATATGTATATGTTTGTTATTTTTCGGTTTCAAGTTTTCGATTTCAGTGAAAATTAACAGGAAATTCAGTGCTTTGATAGTGATAACATTTATGAAAAATCTGGTTCAAAACATCCGCGGCATGTATTTTTCTAATGTTCGACCCATTAAATAAGTTTTAATACTTTATTACCAGAATATCTTTTAATAAACATATAACTTAAGATTTGTGGGCACAACCTTTGCAAACAATCACAAAAACATCAACAATATACATGTTGGCCAAATATATTTTTGTAATGTATGTGATATCTCGGTAAAAACATGAATAAAATGCTTATCTTTGTTAATTGATCTAAACCAGGCTCGTAGCTACGCTGAGGTACACCTCGGTATAATTTTGAGAATGTACATACGCCTATTTTACATATAAACAACTTCTGTAGTTCTATCGAAAAATAATTAATCATGATTGAAAAAAAAAATCATGATTGAGCACTTCGAACTAAAAATGCACTTAAACACAGGAAATCGCATGTAGAAAACAAAGCGGGTAGGAGTTGGGGCGGACCTCCATATAAAGGGATTTGCCTCGGTTAAGTTTTAGGGCTGGCTACGGGCTGTAAACGTCGCGTAAGTACGTATATTTTTGTCTTACAATTAAACATACGACCAAGTTACAAACTCAGCTTTAAACAATTATTATAAGCATATACTGGAATTATTTGGTTTATGTAACACTTTCCGGCAACAGAAACATATAGGTTTAACCTTTGAAATATCATGCAACTAATTAAAACTGTTATTTGAAGCGAATCGCGTGAAATCGGAAAAAATCTCTCAACAGTTACTTCGTATAAAGAAAGAAAATCTTAAACAAAAGCGTTACGTTATAAGTTGAACACCTCTTGTAGAGATGTAGTATATAATCACCTCGTATTTATCGAAGATTATTGCATTATGTACCTCCGCCGCATTCAACCGTTACATATTGAAATCTGGTATCGTCCATTGTGACACCGCACACTTGTACCATATCTGCAGTCATCTTATGCCACGACAACTGACTCAAGTCAAATTCAGTCAACCCAGCTATTTGAAAATAAAATAAAGAGTAAATGTTAAGAACTCAAAACGCATTTGTGTTCTGTGCTTATTTGTGGTTGACTGCGAAAGCTACATTCCTGTTCGAAATTTATATCTACCTTTTCTCTTTTCTTTGCTAGGTATGTACATGTTTATAATTATTTTTAAAAGGTGATAACTTTCCACCATAATAACAGATGCAATAAAAACAACACCAACAATATTTATGTTGTTCTTCGAAATTATTAACCTTAGCGCTTAAAGTATTCGCTCTGAAGGAATTGTAAACCCTGACATGTTCACAAACCACGTGTGGATATGACAGTCACGTAATTGACTGTGAGCTAAAACATAGTCTTGGAAAATTACTCTCTATGTTGTCATGTTTGCTTCCATTGAAAACATTTACCCGTGCGAAACACACGATACAAAAAAACACGTCCACTCTCTTCTAGAATGTAAGTACGAAGGAGATTATGTGATGTCATATCTTCCACAACAAATCAAATACACAATATTTACATTCGCATTTGCATCACGTAAGTATTAAAACAGTTCCAGTAACGACCCAAGAGTACTTATATATTGAACAATGAATTTTTTACATATGTAAATCGTCTGTACGTTTTAGAGAAGTACGTTAGTTTAAATGGTACTTGACGAACTATCAACTGATACAGAGACATTATATTCAATTACATTCCATTATCACTCGAGACACTGTGATAAACCAATAAATGAGAAATAGTGTACTCCAACCCTGTGTGCTTTAGGTGCAATAAAACGTAACTGTTTTTAACTATCTTGAAGGTATGTCCGTTCGAGGTTAACACAAAACCTTTCATGAAAATGGAATGCACCCTAGGTACCCTAGACATTTGTTTAAATCCCCAGCGGCCTTTTTTTGCCACTGATCGTTCCAAGGCGGTAGCCCTATTGTCAACCCTTGTGTATTTGTGATGTCTTATATTACCTTTTATGCATCGTTAACGTTGTTCTTGATGCTGTGTGTTTTTGTGGTTGACTGTTGTCCTTGAATGCTACTTTCCCTGTTCGAGTTTTATATCTAGTTTTGATGGCATCTTTCATAGCAATACACAAGCAAAATACAACAAATGCAGACTAAACTGTTCAGATCTAATATCGTCTTGGTGATGATAAAGAAACATTTGAAGCGACTGTAGCTGGTTATAAACAACGATTACTGTGAACTTCAATTGTATATTTATGGTCAGCTGATGGATGGGGTATGACATTTACCTGATATTCGAACACTACCATTACATGTATGTGTAGGAAAATGCTTTCTGTTCATATAGGCTCACTTGCTCCTTGTTGGTTGTTGTATTTTTATATGAGTGCCTACTACACATCTAACAGCATTCGGCCTCCCTCTCATTCTATAAAATCTTGCCTTGTCAAGAGGTGTTCAACTTAACGTAACACGTTTCGTAGTTTAATAAAATATGTTGACATACACAACTATGTGCTTCATAATTGTGCTGCATCCATTTTTTTGCAAAGAGAGAATGTGATTTGAAGCAAATATCTTCAGTTACGTATAAACATAACCGTAATATATATTAAGGAAATACTGATTGTAAATTGTCGTTTAAATGAGATATAGGGTCCTATAGAAACCACAGCATCCGAAAGCAATGGCATCGTAGGTCCGCACTGTACTGCAAACAAGGACTTGAACATACAATGAAAGAGACACAAACAACAGAAAGGATGGTGAAGACAGGTTTACTGACTTGGAACGGTCAGTAGGCAATAAGGCCTACTGGTTAGCTTGAATCGATTTTATATGCGCACAATCCTCGCTATTATCCTGTCTTCAGCGCCCAAATATAGACAAGACTGTGTAAACAAAACTACATCCCGTCAAAAGGAATTCTCTAACAATAAAGTCCACATCCAGAGAAACTACTAAAGAAACACATACAAAACAAATAAAATCTCAGGATGTTATAGTTTATAGTTATATATGTCCACGTGTGAACGTAAACAAACGGAATAAGTATATTTTTGTTATTTTTCGGTTTTCGAGATTTCAGTGAGAATTAACAGGAAATTCAGTGCGTTGATAGTCACAGTGATAACATTTATGAAAAATCTAGTTCAAAACATCAGCGGCAGGTATTTTTGTAATTCTCTCCTCCATACCAACAAATACTGATAAAGGTGATCCTTGGAGAGCAATAAACACAATTAAGAGAATAAAGCAGCAGACTCGGTTTTATTGAGTCTGTTCATGAGAAGTAATGAAAGAAGCGACACTGCTCATGCCCCCTAGCACCGGCTTAAGCGGTATTCTACTTCAAAGCCACCTAAATTGGGCTCGTTGGTCCCAAAGGACCAGTAAAAATAACACTACTGATACGAAGCAAGTTTAATGCTTTATTATCAGAATACATTTAATATATATATTACTTAAAATGTGTGGGCAAATCACACACATTTGCAAACAATCACAAAAAAGCATAACCTGTTACCAAAGAGTTAGTATTATAAGTGATGTCGAGTAGCAATAACTATTCATCTTTTGTCTTACACAAATGAGTAATAGTGGACCTTTGGAAACTTCCGAACACAATAAATACGAAATATTGCAGTTTCGGTTTGGCTGAGACTGTTCATGAAAGGTAGTGGTATATGCTTCCTACCATTCATGCCCACTAGACCCAGGTTGAGTAGAACTCAATATTCATAAAATCAATAGTACAACATGTTAACCATTTCGAAGATGGCATGCATATGGTGGTATACATGCTACTTTTAATGTCATTATTCCATGTCCAGTAGCGTATGGTCCCAGTATCTAACAAAATGCTATGCCACGAAGAATAAAACATGCACAAAATGCTCTCTGGATGTGGACTTATTGTTAGAGAATTCCTTTTGATGGGATTTGGTTTTGTTTACACTGTCTTGTCTATTTGGGTGCTGAAGGCAGGATAATAGCGAGGATTGTGCGCATATAAAATCGATTCAAGCTAACCAGTAGGCCTTATTGCCTACTGACCATTCCAAGTCGGTAAACCTGTATTCACCACCCTTTCTGTTGTTTTGTGTCTCTTTCATTGTATTTCCAAGTCCTTGTTTGCAATACAGTGCGGACCTACGATGCCTTTACGTTCGGACGCTGTGGTTTCTATAGGACCCTATATCTCATTTTTGTTTTGGTAATTTATCAAATCGTGGCGTACATACGAGCAAACGATCCTATTATCTGACACTGTCCCGTTATTTTGGGTTGACAGTAGGGTACGTGTGAGGTTTGGTGCACCCTAGAACCTGGTTTAAAGCATCAGCGGCCTTTTTTGCCACTGACCGTTCCAAGGCGGTAGCCCTATTGTCAACCCTTTTGAGTTTGTGATGTCTTATTTGGCCTTTTATTCAGCAATGTGTTCTTTGTTTCTGTGTGTGTTTGTGGTTGACTGTCGTCCTTGAATGCTGCTGTTTTTCCTTTCGATTTTTATATCTATATTTGTAATATTGCTTTCAATTCAACTTGTATAATGTTGTCTAAGACTTACAATTAAATATACAATTATATTTAAGTTACAAACACAGTTTGTAACAACTTTTATGAGCATTAACTGGAATTATTTCGTTTTAGGTAAAACTGTCCGGCAACAAAAACATATAGGATTAACATTTGAAAATATCATGTAACTAATTATAAATGTTATTTAAAGCGAACCGCGGGAAATCTGAAATTATTTTTAAATGTATCAGGTCTAAAAGACAATCTCACGTAAATAAATCACTTGCGTTTACTGGCAGTTACTTCGGACGAAGAAAGAAAATCTTAAACAAAAGTGTCACGTTATAAGGTCCACCACTAAATCTAGTTGAAATCGAACACAATTATCCTACACCGAATTATAGGTGAATCGGCAATTTACGCAAGTCGTATAACTAAATACCAGTTGAAATCGAAACAAATTATCCTACATGAGTTAGGAAGACATCTGAGTCCAGCAGCCATATCATAGACTAGAACTGAATGGTAGGAAAGAAGTACATGGTGGACTCAGATGTCTTCCTAACTCATGTTGGATAATTTTGGCTCATGCGATTTGTCGCTAAATACCACGAAATCGAACAAAATTATCCTAAATGAGAATAAATGAATGGTGTTTTACGGCACGTCGACACATATATAGGTCATATTGTGCGCAAAAAACGACAAAAGATGAAGAAATGTAGTAGTAATTAAAAATTAATGTAAAAGATATCAAGATAAAACTATTAAAAAATTAAGGGATGATATGGTAGTAATATAAACTATATATGTAAATCAACAAATGCCCGTCAACTGGTATATAAACAAGTCATAAATATAAGAACACATTATAATGATTTATATAAAATGATTTCTTTCAGGAAATCTAAAACAAGACTAAAATCTATAGTATCAAATAACTCTTTCATTGTATTAACATTGTAGTACCTTTGACGCATAGGATCAAAGTCTACACATTCCAACAATATGTGTTTGACCGTTAACGGTGCAAAGCAGGGTATACGTTCTGGTAACTGCTGAAGAATTGAGAAAATTTAAAACCATTTTCATCCGACCAGATCTTAATTTTATTCAGACATTGTTGAAGTTGTCTCTCAATAGTGTTCATGTTTTTTGCGCGATAACATAACAAAGTCGTCAACATATAGAGAGCAATCCACACCAGGATTGATGCATTCAACTATACTGTTATTTTTTATATTAAAATGGTTACAGAGAGTATGCTGCCCTGTGGCACACCCATCTCCTGTTCATGAATATCAGAGAGGGTTGAATCCATTCGGACACGAAACTGTCCATCCTCTAAGAAATTCCCTATAAACAATGGTAATCGGCCTCTAAGACCAAGGTCATAAAGATCATTTATGATACCGTACTTCAATGCAGTATCATAAGCTTTCTCCAAGTCAGAAAATACAGCGACTTGATGTTCTTTCTTTACGAAAGCTTTCCTAATAAATTATTCAAATCGAATGAGATTGTCTGTTGTGCCTCTTTGGCGCCGGTGTAACATTAAATATTGACCCCGTTGAAAATTGGTACCAGGGGTCCTTTTTAAACGTTGAGAATTGACCCCGCCAACATTTTAACATTCAATTTTGATCAAAAAGGTTGTTGAAAACTGATCAGTCGTTAAATTTTGATCAGTCATGGGGTCATTTTTTAACGGTTAGTTTAATTTAGGTTAAACGTCGGAGATCGTCTGTTTGTAGAAGAGAAACACACTGGAAAGAACCAGAAACTATCGCAGGCTTGCTGGATAGCTTCTTTAAAAATAATTTCACAAGGCCGAGCCCGGGCTGAAACTTACAACTTCCCCGTGGTAGGCGAGATCATTTATATGTTGGACAGGGAACTGTTAACGAAAGTGTACCACAATGATTTTCGACAGGTGGGTGGGGTGTGGTCGGACTTCGACAGGCACATCGAGACTGCCACACAGGAAGTATCTTTACCCATCATAACAAGATATTTATAAGGGATATCTCTGTAAATTATAGTGATATCTCTTTAACACAAAGAGATGTATTTTAACGTTATAAAGATATACCTTTATGTTAAAGTATGGAAGCGTCCTAGTGCCAGGTTTGAAATATTTTTATCTCATAATTAGGAGTTACTAAGTCCTAATTAGGAGATACTATCTCATAATTAGGAGTTACTACTCATAATTAGGAGTTACTAAGTCCTAATTAGAAGATACTATCTCCTAATTAGGAGATACTTTCTCATAATTAGGAGTTACTGTCTCATAATTATGAGTTACTATCTCATAATTAGGAGTTACTAAGTCCTAATTAGGAGATACTATCTCATAATTAGGAGTTACTTTCTCATAATTAGGAGATACTATCTCATAATTAGGAGTAACTAAGTCCTAATTAGGAGTTAATAAGTACTAATTAGGAGTTACTAAGTCCTAATTAGGAGAAACTATCTCATAATTATGAGATACTGAACCCTGTTGAAATTGTGCCGGAATTCCATATGACCGATGGCCCCTAGAAGAATGTTAGTCCTGTTAGGTTACGTTGTGTGCCCTCATGAATGTCCCAGTTCCAGAGAAACCCATGCTTCTCTTTCGTGCTCGGTGTAAAGCACCATTACATGCGACCTCAGTTTTAGGTCTCATCCGATAGACCGTTAGTCAGTATATGGAGGAGCCGGGGATCGAACCCGTGGTCCCATTATTGACAGTCCGGTGCTCTACCAGTTGAACTAACCGAGGACACCAAAGCGCCATATACGGGGCCTAGGTTTTAAGTCTCACCCGAAACACTGTTAGTTTTGTTATTGCGGAGTCTTGGATATGTACCGTGGCCACACGATTAACAGTCCAGCGTTCTACTAACTGAGCTAACCGGATTATGTTATTGGCATTGTGTTGTCGTTGAATGCGTTGACTAGGTATGGTTGGCGCGAGTATTGGTGCACACTAGAACCATCCCCAGTGGTGCTTTTGATGTTGACCGTTCCAGAGCGGTAGCCCTTTTGAGCACCTTGATTATCATAGATTACAGATTTTTTTATCAGAGGGTCCGCCGCCATTAATTATCCCTGTATAATTAGTAATTATATTTAGGTGTGTAAAAGGACGAGGGTTTCGGACCGGGCCTTTTAGAACGTGGATCTTTCTGGCCCCGCTACCTATATAATACAATGGAGCATCCCCAGCAAAGGGACAAAACCGTACAAAGTACAGTAGTAGACTATAAGAACGTATTTCATAATTATGAGAAAGTATCTCCTAATTAGGACTTAGTAACTCCTAATTAGGACTTAGTAACTCCTAATTATGAGATAAAAATATTTCACACCTGGCACTAGGACGCTTCCATATTAAAGCGATATCTTTCATGTGTAATAGGTATCTCTTTTAGACGGTTTGCCATAGAAAACTGTGTAACTGGCAGAAGTGGTAAACTTATACTCGAGGAGCTTATGGGGGACACGTGACCAATGGAAAGACGCCTGATCAGTGTTTGTAAACACCAAAATAATTTTGGGCGTGTAAAATAAGGCGCGTTTGAAAACACACCGGCGGCTTTGATGCTGTGTTTCATTGGCTGAGCTAAGTCAAGTTTGAACTACATAAAAGATGCCGCAAAGGAAGATCAAAGACGCCGACGCCGCGTATGAAGCGACGTTCTTTTAACCAAAAAGAGCGCCAAAGTGAAAACGTTTCACGTTCACATTTGCACTTTGGTCTACAAGCACGATGGAGGGTGCGGACGAAATAAAGACGTATATACTGAAGAAAGAATATCCAATCCGATTAAACAATGTATTTAAGAAAAGAAACTTTAGAAGGCAGTGTGTAGGTTATACCATTGACGAGTCAGGCGTTTTGTTAAAACACGGCAAGAGGGTGTTGGACGATTCAGACTTGGACAAGGCATTGGGAAGCATACACAACCAGCCGCATGGCGGTCACTTAGGCATAAACAAAACGTAAGTGCGATCATAATGATTTTCATATAAAGGTCTTGTTATGATAGCAAACTTATTTGTAGGGTCTATAATCACACCACAAAAATGTTTTGATGACGGTAACCGGCATATCGACTTCCGGTCTATTCTACATTTATCTTTCTTAATATATGAAGTACGTGATAATTCAAAAGACACCCCATTAGATAGGCCTCCGGGAGCAAGCCAGCTATCGGAGTGTCTGGTTCGAGCCTACCAGCTATCGATTCTGAATTTGATCATGGTCGGCCATTGATCCCAAAGCCTATTAGAACTGTCGAACGTGTTTCTGGACAATGATTCCGTGGCAATTGTGAATATTTGTTTTCGGTGCAGCCTCCGGGTTCTAGTTAAAATTATTATGTTAACCTTTAACTTTGAGAAAAATACCCGTGTGATAATTTTACAACGGACTTGATTTAGATAATATGATCCCTCTAAAAGGTATCTAAAACACTAGAGCCTAGAGCCTCAGGACAGCCTTGTGGACTTTGGGTCCGTATGGTAACTCGTCTAGAATATAAAGTAAATGCATTTTGAATATGTGCCTCACTGTGTTATGCATTGGTCAAATGCGCCATCGATGAGGGACTTCGATCACTAACTATAGTTTAACTATGGTCGTTGATCTGCGCATGTCTAGTAAAGGAGTAATGCGAACTTACTCTATTTAAACTATAGTTTTACGCGGCATAGTGTAAAACCTGGAATGTGTTTACTTTATCATATAAATATATGTCAATCGAAAATTAACAACTAAAACTAGAATAAATAAAGGCACATGAACAAATGTGTGATATAAAGAGTCTAGTCTCAGCGAGTTGGTTACCAACTGACTTTCATACAACACCGAGATGGGCTAAGCCCATCGAGGTTTTTAAATAAGGCCATACCGAGTTTTTTTTATCTTTAGCGGGTCATGCTACATAACACATCTAATGAAAACAAACATTTCTCCTCTGGTTGAAAGAGTCATCCTGCATAACAAATAAAAAATATACTGTAAATAAACATTTCACCTCTGACTGATGCAGTCATACTTCAAAACAAATATACTGAGAAAAACAACGTTGCTTTCTCGAAACCTACCTACCAGGCAAGAACAAAGAAACGAACAGTGGAAAGGAAAAAAACTACGATGGCCCATTTGGCTCACGTTTATTTCACTTCTATTTCTTGACTTCCGCATTCCGCATTCCCAACCCGCATTCCTAATTCCGTATTCCGCATTCCGAATTCCGCATTTAGAAGTAGGTAGTAAGATAATAATAATAATATAGTTTAAAGGCATAAATGACCAGTCAAAATGATAAGAAAAAGAGCTATTGTTTATTGTTTGCTAGAGTTAGACCATAATAATAATAATAATAATAATAATAATAATAATATATGCGTGCATGTGCATGTATGTGTGTTGTGAAATCACAGTGTTACTGTTAAAGATGCAATTACTTCTCACATTTTATATTTAATAATCATGTAATATAAAAGTGTATGAATATTGCCAGTGACCAGGATCGTTGTATTTTTATATAAACCACATATTCTAAATTAAATTCCCTATAAGCTGAGTATCCGTGCATCCTTTGTATAAATACACCATAAACGTATATACTATTATACCCTATAAATATACACAAACTCCTACTCTTATACCCTATAAATATACACAAACTCCTACTCGAGTATCTGTTAAATGAATTGGGTTTTACGGAGCACCAACACATGAAAGGTTATATGGCGCCTTACAGGGATGAACATGCCAGACTCATCTCCATTTACATCCAGATAAAATATGGAGAATGGGCCTCGAACCATCTAATCTGCTGAACTGCAGAGTTTCTGCAAATTCTATAGTAAACACTCCATTTACGATGGAGCCACGTTTCCATGTTTGCATACGCGGTGTCATGATGAAGACATTGAATGAGCATGATATAAATGACAAAATGAACATGAAGGGGGTTCCTACCCCTCTGCCTCTAGCGGGATTTGCAGTGGTTGTATTCTACCCCGGCAACCACATGTGCACGGGGAGAGTATCTGTTAATCGTTTGTATATACATACTATAAACTTCAATAAAAAATCTAAGTTTTTCAAAAATACTCTTATTTAGTATTAGTGCAAATATGGAAAAAAACAACATTATTATGGAATGCGGAATTCGGAATGCGGAATTCGGAATTCAGAAGTCAGGAAATAGTTTATTGGTATGTGTGTGGGTGGTGTATACCACTAGCGGATCCAGGTTGGAGTATAAATTCAGAGTGGATCACTAGCGGATCCAGAGGGAAGGCCGTGTGAAGGGCCGGACTGAGATTTTATAAATTACATAAAATATTAAGGTTTGTAAAGCTTGGACCGACTCTGGACCTTCCCCTGGACACCCCCTAGATACACCATCCTGAAAAAAATGAAAAGAAACATGTGTTGTAGTTTTCTTGTTATTGTGAAAACTTATGCTCCCCCTCGAGGTAAAATCCTGGATCCGCGTATGAACTTTCGGATATAAGATTACAGTTTATTCGTACCAATTAGATTTTAAGAGAGCAGGCGCGTAACTAGGCTTACGGTGCGAAAGTGCGTACGATTATTTGTCAATGTCCGAAAAAATCAAAATCGAAATAATGCGAAAAAAGCAATAAAAACTGAATAGGATGGGGTGGGAGGGGTGAGTTGTATTAAGGTGCCGTATGCCGTACCTAATTTAATTTTGTCTTCTGATTTCAATGTGTACTAAAATAGCAGTCAAAATAAGCCGACTGCGCTCTTATATTTTTGAACTTGAACAATTGAACTTTATAGTGTGCCAAGAGATCAACAAATACTCAAATTGGAGTTGTGTATATTTATGGCATTAAATAGTATATACGTTTACAAAGGATCAACAGGGATATTCCGATTTTATCACATAACTTACGGTGTGGGAGTGGAATAACACCATTCTATATTTTCGATATACTTCTAGTTATATAAGCATGCAAATAAGCCTAGTATCTGTTGTCAAAACAATTTCGATAATGACTATAATCCAATTCCCACGGTTTATGTCGGTTTCGCGTGTCAAAACGACAGGCAAAATGCAATAAAAGTCGATATGTGTGTTATGATAAATAGAATCTAACATTCGTTCTTGTTCATTATTGAATTTATTAAACTCGTTAGCAAAAATAGCAAAAATAGCAAAAATGATATTATGCTCGGCAATAGCCTCGCATTATATCATTTTGCCAATTCGTTTAATAAATTCAATAATGAATGAGTACTCATGTAAGTAAGATCCTCTGTATATAGAAATTAATTTAAGGTTATGGATTTTATATTATAAAAAATACAACTATTATAAAAAATACAACATTCGTGGTCACTGGCAATATTCAAACATCTTTATATTACACTATTATTAAATATAAAATGTGCGAAGTAACTGCATCTTTATCACTGTCATTTCACAAAACACATACATGCACGTGCATGCATACATTATTATTATGTTATGTTATGTTAATATGCCGAATGAAAATCTACACGTTACCGATATATCGAATCGTACTAATAATGACTTGCACGTGAATTCTTTCGGTAATAAGCTCTTGACATTATGTAAAGAAAACAATGTGCATATTGTGAACGGACGCCTTTGTCCTGGTAAATGTACTTATCATAGTTTGTATAGAAACAGGGCTGTTTCGAGCGCTGTTGACTATTTAATAACTAATATTAGCAATTTTAAATCTTTATCTGATGTTTTTGTGTTTGATTTGACAGAATTTTCGGATCATTGTCCAATTACATTTTCGTTAAATTATGTCTCAAGTGAAAATGGACAAAATAATCGCCGTAATGTCGATAAGATAGTATGGAACCCTGCAGAGTCGGAGAGTTTCTTAAACCTACTTAACTCAAAAAAACATGTTTTCGATAATATATCGGCGAAACTTACATCCGGTGAATGCGATATAAATAGGAGTATCGATTGTCTTTCCGACATAGTGTATAATATATCTTTTCAATGTTTTGGTAAATCATACTCACCAAAACCACATACTAAAAACAAGAAAACGCCGTGGTTCGACGAAAATTGCCGTAAAGCTAAATCGGAATTTCTTAAATGTAAACGAGATCTTGCAGAGCATGTCTCCGAGGAAAATAAAAGGTTATTTCTATCAAGTCGGAGTAAATTTACATATACAAAACGCAATGCTAAACGTGTTTTTGATATGAAAGAGAAATGTAACTTATCGAATTTAAGTAAAAAATCACCAAGAAAATTCTGGAAATACATTAAAAAGTTCACTAACAAGAAAAACAATAATCAAAACGATATAAGTATGAGCGATTTTGTTAACCATTTTACGTCAATTTCTAATACACCTCATGATCACTTAAACGTAGAGGATCATAGCCGGACCCCTGATGAGACGGTACGCATTGAAATGCTTGATGCTCAGTTCAGTATCGAAGAAATACGCAAAACGATTTCTTCATTGAATAGAAATAAAAGCGCTGATTATTATAACAATGTAGGTGATTTCTTTATCGAAGCGAACGATTTTATAAGTCCGTATTTGTGTACAATGTTTAATATTATCTATGACTCTGGAATTTATCCCGAGGCTTGGTGTAACGGTGTAATTGTCCCTATTCATAAAAAAGGTGATATTGGTAGTCCTTCTAACTATCGAGGAATAACTTTAGTAAATGTTATTGCTAAGATATTTTCTCTAACGTTAAGAAACCGAATAAATAAGTGGTGTGAAACCGAACATGTTTTTAATGACGCACAATTTGGTTTTCGTGACAAGCGCTCTACCACTGACGCAGTATTTATTTTGCATTCTGTTATACAAAAGGTATTATCGGCTAATTCTAAATTATGGTGTGTATTTATTTGATTATGAAAAAGCATTTGATACTGTTATAAGAGATGCTCTGTGGGTGAAATTACTTCAATCTGGTATTAGCTGCAAAATGGTACGTATGATACAGGCTATGTATAACAATGTGAAATCATGTGTTAAACTTTCATCGAATATGGATATGTCAGAGTTCTTCGACGTCAAATTGGGCTTGAAGCAAGGAGAGCCACTGTCGCCCATTTTGTTCATTTTGTTTATTAATGATATTGTCGCTAATATTAATTTTGATACATTGACTGATAATGACCTAAATATGCTGACAAGGTATCTGATCCTTTTTGCCGATGATATTGTGTTATTTACAACGGACCCAGATAGCCTACAGACTCAGATAGATAGTATTTACCAATACTCACATAAGTGGGGTTTAAAAATAAATATAAATAAAACTAAAGTATGTATTTTCGAAAAAAGGAAAACAAATCATAATGTGGAGTTTTTAGTAAATGACGAAAAAGTTGAAATCGTAGATAGTTTTACGTATTTAGACATTAAATTTACTCATACCGGTAACCTGTCAAATGCTGTTAAGACTTTATCCGATCAAGCCCTAAGGGCATATCATAATTTGCTATCTGTGTTCGATAGAATACCGTTAGATGTAAAAAACAAATTGTCCTTATTTGATTCAATGGTTGTACCAATTATATTATATGGAGCTGAAGTGTGGGGCGTGTATAATTATAAAGAAGTGGATAAACTGCATATCAAATTTTGCAAGCATGTTATGGGAGTACGTCAACAGACATCCAATTATGCTGTCTATGGTGAATTAGGGCGATTTCCATTAACTGTTATAAGTAAAGAAAGATCGTTAAAATTTTGGTTAAAATTAATGAGTGATGTTAATTCACCTGTATACAGTATATATATTGAACAATGTAATAGCATAAACGGAAGCTGTTGGGCTAATCGTATTATAACTATTATTGACAATCTTGGTTATTCGAATTTAGCAAACGATGTTAGGATCAATACTAATTATTTACCTTTACTTAAAAGGCGATTGCGAGACCAGTTTGTTCAAGAATGGAGTATGAGTATACATAATTCGCCTAAACTTGATTATTATGTAAAATTTAAAAACACATTTTGCTATGAAGATTATATTGACAAACTTAAAAGCGATTCTCTACGAAAACATTTTACGTGTTTAAGATTAAGTTCACATTCTCTTGAAATTGAGACCGGGCGATATAATGGTATTGATCGTGCTAATAGATTATGTAAACTTTGTAATCAGAATGTTATAGAGTCAGAATATCATTTCTTGCTGTGTTGTACTAAATACAACGATATCCGTACTAAATACTTAGGCCGCATAGCTTGGCCTACACTCAATAAATTTACATATATCATGTCGTCTAAAAATGGTAAAATGTTGTTAAAAATTTCAAAATTTAATCAAGAAGCTCTTGTAATAAGAAAAAATACCCTTGAGAATATGATTGTTTCGCAAGAATAATATACATGTAATGTATTGTTAAATGTGTAATTATGTTATGTATGTTTATTACAATATGTGTTGTCTTTGCCATATTTCTCTGTAAAACTTTGTAAATGGCCAAAGGCAAAATTTGCCGATTTGCTGAATAAACTTGAAACTTGAATTATTAATACTATTTTCATTATCATTATCATCATTACTATTATTGTGGTTGTGGTAGTATAGTAGTAGTAGTATTAGTAGTAGTTGTAGTTGTAGATATAGTAGAAGTAGTAGTAGTAGTAGTATTTTACTCGTACTACTTATTTACTACCTACTTATAAATGCGGCATTCGGAATCCGGAATACGAAATTCGGAAGTGAAGAAATAGAAATGAAGTTAATGTGAGCCAAATGTACGATGTTCCGTTAGGGCCATCGTACCATCGAGCATCGACCTTTACAAGTCGATGCATGATGGTACGATGGCGATGGCACGATGGTGATGACCATCGCGTCATCGCCATCGTACCATTGCGTTATCGTAGCATCGCGTTTAAAGTCGATGCGCGATGATACGATGGCGATGGTACGATGGCGATGACCATCGCGTCATCGCCATCGTACAATCGTCATCGTATCATCGCCATCGTACCATCGTGCCATCGCCATCGTACCATCGCGCTTTCACTTGTAAAGGTCGATGCGCGATGGTACGATGGCCCTTACGGAACACCGTACAAACGGGCCATCGTAAAAAAACAGCTGTATTGTTCATCATTATTTGGACGTTTTTCAAACGACACCATTTTCAAACAACAAAACAAATTATAATGATACTCATGTAGTAAGATTTTTGTTTATTCCAATTAGGAATTGATGTAGTTGATCAAGTTGTTCATTTCCCTGGTCATTTTATAACTTGTTTTGCGTTGTCGTCGACGTGGAAATACGTTTCCGATTGTTTCCATATGAATGTAAAAATATTTTGTTTTGTTTGGCCCAGATATTCAAAAACTTACCAGCCCAATGACGCTAAACATAGAAAAAGAACTTGTTAGGCACTAATAAGCTGTGACAGACTCTATTTATTTTTGTTTAGTATGGTGCTCTTCCATTAATTTATCGGACTTTATAGTACGGTAAAGCTCCGCCCTTTGTCTGTATTGAATTAAAAGATTTAATGCTATGCATTCATCAAAGGCAATTCCACCGACCATGCTACGGACGAGGAAAAACTAGTGCACTCAGCGGGGTTTGAACTCAGAACGATTGCATGTGAAGCCATACCTACCGCTATCGCTCTGCGGCGAGACAGTAGTACCTATTGACATACACCCAATTGAGTATTACTACACTAAAATGCTATCATATTGTGCACTGTCTTTGTTAGTTTGCGTACATGTATCTGCCATGTACATAATTATGTCAATGTTGGTGTGTGTGTGCGCGCGCGCGCGCGCGTGTGTGTGTGCGTGTGTGATAGTCTGCGTGTGCCAGTCTGTGTGTGTGTGGTTAGAGGTTATAATACCAATAGGTTAGAACATGTCAGATATATTACATTGTGTTCCCATGCTTTCCTGATAGCCTTACAATGTAAAATAAGCATATTTCACATGTTTTCATTCCAATTTTCTTCCAGATTCATTCCATATTCTATCCGATACTCAGTACATGTGTCACAGACTAAATTATGGAATGGGAACTTTATACTAGAATGGAATGGAATGCGATTGTAATCAAAGGCTCATTCCATTACAATTCCATTCCATCCCAGGTTTTAGACTATGCCGATACATGGTGCATTTAAACCATACGTTTTTTACCTCGACACCGGCAACTCAATTTCTCAAATAATTGGGAGAGGCTAGTTACCAGCCATATGGAGTACACGGAAAACGATGACGTCATTTTGTATACACTTTGTCGCATTGCGCAATCGAACATACACAATAGACAGCAAATGGGAACAATTCGGTCTGGTATTCACGATTAATTCTAGAAGTGGACTCGATAAAAGTTGTTATCCATGATCATATAGTGAATACACTTTGCAGAATGTGGTACAGATAGTAGTATTTTACAAATTAGCCAATTTACATTGAAATTAGGCCACTCGTTCGGTACCTGGCTGGTTCGGACCGTGTGCGATTCGGAACGCATTATAATTTCCTAATTTCTGTATTAATACATACTATTGTATTAATTCAGAGCTTACTATTTATGTTCCAAACAATGCTTAATTAGAACACAGACATATTTGATCATAGATTATTTTTATTTTGGCCGTTATCTCTCTCTCTCTATCTCTCTCTCTCTCTCTCTCTCTCTCTTGAATTCCTAAGGTATGTCCTACAGATAACATGAGTTACAATCTGTTCAGAATAAGATCTATAAGCCACACATGTGAGATGGATCTTTTTTTGTAAGGTTTAACATACATTTGTGATACATCTTCACGCAAGTTTGTAAATCAAATAATCCTTGCATTATACGGTATGAAATTATGTAAAATAGTATTCAATTTCCACGTTAACATCTGGTCCAAATCACCCATGTTCCGACAAATCATCCGACAATCACTTGAGATCCTAATTAGCCATGGGGTGGGTCTGGAGGTAATTGAATAGAATTGAATGTTGTTTAACGACTCAACACAGTATAGGTTATTTAGCGCCGCCCCAGAGAGAGGGGAAGGATACATAGGAATCTGTGAACCGTGAACTACTCTTATTATCGAATAGATTCCTATGGTTCTTTAACGTGCTTGGAGGATAGACCGATACACGGGACCGCCCGGTTTACGTCCCCATCCGATGGACGAGGCTAATGGAAAATGTCTTGCCTAAGAACACACCGACGAAACTCAGTGGCACCACGGAGGATTGAACCCGGGGGCCTTCGGTTACAAATTCGCTGCGCTATCGGCTGTGCCACGTTGTAAGGTGTTTGTATTCCATACATGAAATTCTCACCTGTTCATATCATGTCACATGTAGCCATATTTTGTAATATTTAACATAATTTATATTTTGTTCCGTATTAACAACTTATTTCATGGCAAACCTTTTAATCACCCTACACCCTGTCCGAGGTCACGAGTTTTATTCACAGTGTCTTGAGTGTTTCGTAAATTACTCTTCCTCAGTAGGCCTATATTATGCAGACATGGTACTGTATACTGTGTGTGCTCATCAGGTAAGATAAGTACTATGGCAATGTTCATTCTTCAAAGAGTATGTTAAGTTGCATTTTGTACACATGTAGAGACAGCTAAGGCGCTAATAACATTTCATATGATTCATGTCTGGAATCCTCATGCTTTCAATACTTCCATATTGATAAGTCGGATGAAAAGGAAAACAAGAGTAGTAGAAGCGACGCTTGGGCATAACGACTGCATGTAAACTACCAGAATTATACAGACCAACCACTTCGAAACATGCCATCCCTCATTTGTATATAGATGGACCACTTCAAAACATGTCAGCTTCCAGAAGTATATAGGCCAACCACTTCAAAACAGGACACCTACCATACTTTTATAGACCAACCACTTCAATACAGGTCACCTACCAGAATTATAAAGACCAACCATTTCAAAACAGTCATCTACCAGAATTTTATAGACCAACCTATGGTGGCTGATTTCTGCCATGTCGTCTTGGCGGGTCGCGAAAAGATGCCACGCAAAAAGACAGGACGACAAAACGACGGATTTCACGTATGAAAACGGCATTTGAAAGGCATCAAGATGACAAATAAATTTGGCACATTGTCGTCTTATCGTGTGTCGTCTTTGCGCTTTATTTTTGTCGTTCTGCATTTTGTCATCTTTTCGTTTTGTCGTTCTGGCAGGCGCCAAGATGACAAGACTACAAATACAGCATTTTGCCATCTTTTCATATTGTCGTTTGCCAAGACAAGACGACAAATACAGCCTTTTGTTGTTTTTTCGTTTTGTCATTCTGGCGGGCCCCAAGAACAACAAAAATAAAGCACCAAGACAAGTCCCCACGCGAAAAGACGACAATGGGCCACACTTATTTGTCATCTTGGCACCTTTCAAATGTCGTCTTGGCACATAAAGTCCATCGTTTTGCCGTCTTGTTGTCTTAGCGGGTGATCTGCCAAGACGACAAAATGACATGGCAGAAATCAGCCACCATAACAACTATTTCAAAACAGGTCACCTACAACAATTATATAGACCAGCCACTTCAAAACATGTCACCCATAATTTGTATATAGACCGACCACTTCAAAACATGTCAGCTACCATAAGTATATAGACCAACCACTTCACAACATGTCATCCATCATATTTATATAGACCAGCCACTTCAAAACAGGTTAGCTACCATAATTATATAGACCAGCCACATCAAAAAATGTCACCCATCATATGTATATGTACCGGCCACTTCAAAACATGTCACCCATCATATGTATATAGACCAGCCGCTTCAAAACAGGTCATCTACCATAATTATATAGACCAGCCACTTCAAAACATGTCACCCATCATATGTATATGTACCAGCTACTTCAAAACATGTCACCCGTCATTTGTATATAGACCAGCCACTTCAAAACACGTCGCCCATCATTTGTATATAGACCAGTCACTTCAAAACATGTCACCCATCATTCCATATAGACCAGCCACTTCAAAACATGTCACCCATCATATGTACATAGACCAGCCACTTCAAAACAGGTCAGCTACCATACTTATATAGACCAGCCACTTCAAAACATGTCACCCATCATATGTATATGGACCAGCTATTTCAAAACATGTCACCCATCATGTGTATATAGACCAGCCACTTCAAAACATGTCACTCATCATTTGTATATAGACCAACAACTTTAAAACAGGTCACCTACCATAATTATATAGGCCAGCCACTTCAAAACATGTCACCCATCATATGTATATAGACCAGCCACTTCAAAACATGTCACCCGTCATATGTATATAGACCAGCCACTTCAAAACATGTCACCCATTATATGTATATAGACCAGCCTCATCAAAACAGGTCAGCTACCATAATTATATAGACCAGCCACTTCAAAACATGTCACCCATCATTTGTATATAGACCAACCGCTTCAAAACAGGTCACCCACCATAATTATATAGGCCAGCCACTTCAAAACAGGTCACCCATCATTTGTATATAGAACAGCCACTTCAAAACATGTCATCCATCGTATGTATATAGACCAGCCGCTTCAACACAGATCAGCTACCATAATTATATAGACCAGCCACTTCAAAACATGTCACCCATCATATGTATATGTACCAGCAACTTCAAAATATGTCACCCATCACAGGTATATAGACCAGCCACTTCAAAACATGTCAACCATCATTTGTATATAGATCAGCCACTTCAAAATATGTCACCCATCATATGTTTATAGACCAGCCACTTCAAAACATGTCACCCTTCATATGTATATGGACCAGCCACTTCAAAACACGTCACCCATCATTTGTATATAGACCAGCCACTTCATAACATGTCACTCATCATTTGTATATAGACCAACCACTTCAAAAAAGGTCACCTACCATAATTATATAGACCAGCCACTTCAAAACATGTTACCCATCATATGAATATAGACCAGCCACTTCAAAACATGTCACCCGTCATATGTATATAGACAAGCCACTTCAAAACATGTCACCCACCATATGTATATAGACCAGCCACTTCAAAACATGTAACCCGTCATATGTATATAGACCAGCCACTTCAAAACATGTCACCCATCATTTGTATATAGACCAGCCACTTCAAAACATGTCATCCATCATATGTATATAGACCAGCCACTTCAAAACATGTTAGCTACCATAATTATATAGACCAGCCATTTCAAAACATGTCAACCATCATATGTATATGTACCAGCCACTTCAAAAATGTCACCCATCATATGTATATAGACCAGCCACTTCAAAACAGGTCATCTACCATAATTATATAGATCAGCCACTTCAAAACATGTCACCCATTATATGTATATGGACCAGCTATTTCAAAACATGTCACCCATCATGTGTATATAGACCAGTCACTTCAAACATGTCACCCATCATTGCATATATACCAGGCACTTCAAAACATGTCACCCATCATATGTACATAGACCAGCCACTTCAAAACAGGTCAGCTACCATACTTATATAGACCAGCCACTTCAAAACAGGTCAGCTACCAGAAGTATATAGACCAACCATTTCAAAACATGTCACCCATCATTTGTATATAGACCAGCCACTTCAAAACAGGTCACCTACCACAATTATATAGACCAGCACCTTCAAAACATGTCACACATCATATGTATATAGACCAGCCACTTCAAAACATGTCATCCGTCATTTGTATATAGGCCAGCGACTTCAAAACATGTCACCTACCATAATTTTATAGGCCAGCCACTTTAAAACAGATCACCCATCATAAGTATATAGGCCAGCCACTTCAAAACATGTCACCCATCATTTGTATTTAGTCCAACCATTTCAAACATGTCACCCATGGTATGTATGTGCACGAACCTTTTCAAGCCACACATCTCATTTCCTATACATGTATATAGATTTACTACAACACATCAATCACTATGTAGCATCACCATCACAGACCTTGACCTACTTATGTCCTACCGGATAAGAAATTGGTTATTTTCTTAGGACATTATATAATCTTTTACACAGTCTTTAACCTTCATGTATTGAAACTATTTGACAGTCTTAAACCTTTTTGAATAACACTTTGATGAATACTAATACCAAACATAGTTGACTATGCCAATGACCTACTGAACAGACTTATTCTGGTCAACAAAACTGTAAATCTCAATTCCTAAGACACTGCATGATTAGATAAACTCTTCAACTTTCTAGAAATACTTAGATTTGTGATGCACTGAAGTATAAAAAAGAGGCCACCGTGAAATGACCTTGACTTTCTTAATGAACTTATGATCAACATTTATCATCACTCTTATTTACTTTTCTCAGCCAAGAACCTGCATCGCCTGCAGTGCTCTTGTCTTATATGAAACGAAATGCACTCATGCAAGATCCTCTTTTGTAAAAGATATACTCTTGAGTACATGTAACTGTCTTTAGTCATGCATGATAAGGTGTTTTGTGTCATTCCAAGGCATTTTCCAACAGCATACATCAAGTTTCACAGAACATAGTAATACCTTGACCACTCTAATACTGAGAAATTTCCATTTAACAAAATCTGATAAATCTGAATAAATCATCATTACTGTCAATGACAGTTTTTTTCCCCCAACGTTTCTTGTCATGAATTTGATGTAAAGTCACATCTAATAAAAACTGAACAAAGCTTCTGAAGTAAGAAACAAACTGTTGAGTACTTAAATAATTTCAAGGACTCGTCTACAGCTTTATTTCTTGACTTCTGTTCCAACTCTGAACACACCAAGTCTGCTTCTGTGTAGCTGATGTTCAATACCTTTGCTGCTATTGCAGCTAGTGCCTCTTTATTGAGCACATGCTCAATGTACTGCATGGCCAGACTGAAGTAAAGTGACATTTACATCCTCCAAATTATGTTAAGGTATACGAGTACAGCGCTAAGAAAAACAACAATCCTTTATAACAGTAACTATTCTACAGTACAGAACAGTATCTAAGATAGTTGGTTAAAACACTCAATGGTGATTAGTTATTGAGCGGGCTTTAAACAACCTATTAAGAACTCGGACGGCACGTCCTTCAACTTTTGGGACGTCATTTTAAACTAAGGGAAACGTCAGAAAACATTCGAAACAACAATTGCGTTATTTTAAAAGCAATGGGATGTTCGAACAAAAAGTTGAAACTGTTAAAACAGGATAAAGCTGTACATTTTCTTTGTTAGTTGTGGAGAGAGAGATGGGCATTCAGTGTAAGTTTTGTGAATTTGTATTATGTTCAATCTCTCAAAATGTGTGTATGTAATGCACCAAAGTCCATCTTGGATAAAAAAAATATAATATTTTCAGCTGGTTTATATTGTGCGAGATCAAAACCTGGTGTTTTGGACTTGAAACACATCGGAACATGCATGCGGCTATTGGTGTCTATGTTCTTCAAGTACCACCCATCAGGTGTTAGTAGACTGGTATTGATCTGGGAGAATATAAACCCGCTGGAAATATTGTATTTCTTAAATAAAACAAATACAAGCATGCACTTACAACTTATCTTTCTCCATTTCTTTTATAAGCTGTATGTCCTTCATCACCTCAATTTGTCCATGTCTGGAGTATGGTCTGCTGTTAAGTGTAGGCATATACATAAATAACGTTTTTAAATTGTAGAACAAAAATAAAATTATGTCGAGCTATATGCATCTTTAAACAGTGTTCAACTTTTCACATCAAGCTCTAAACAGTTTTAGCAATGGACCTTCATTTAAAGACAGTTTAGTTGGCTAATTTACATATGTAACAACTAGGGAACATGATTATATTTTCTCTAAGAAGTTGCAACTCCATCAATACTATTTGTTAGATTTTAAACACACGACTGGTTCTATTTATCTTCACGTTAAAACATTATTAAAGAAAGTATCTTCAAACAATGTAGTACCTTGTTTTATCCAATCAAGGCATGTTTAATTAAAATGAAATCTAGCTGAATTGTTTAAATGCTATTTTTCAGAAACGAGATTATAAGCTACAAAGAACCAATATAAAAATAATCAGGAAGATTTTTATATATATAAAACAATTTTATTACAGTTTTAAAACTGCCGACTGCATGCCATATATGTGAAAATGATATTCTATTATACACAAATAAAATCACTTACAGAAGGACTAAACAAGATGAATCCATATCCTCTTAAACATAGATTTCTTTTTCTGATCAAAAAATCGACACGCCGTTTCCTCCAGGGTACCCTTTTTATGCAATGTATACATATTACACATCTTACATACTATATCATCACAAACACATTTACTTCTTTGTAATATTTCCTTCATTATAACTGATACATGGTGGTTTTATATTTTCTTGAGTATAAACTTGTCGGCATATGAACTGGTCTCTCTGTGTTACACTTTCCTAAATATACACCTGTCCCTATAACTGGACTATGTGTGTTATACCATATTGATGATATATGTGTCACTATAACTGGTCTATGTGTGTTATACCGTCCTGATTATACATCTGTCCTATAACTGGTCTATGTGTGTTACACCTTCTTGATATATGTGTCACTATAACTGGTTTATGTGTGTTATACCTTCCTGATTATACATCTGTCCCTATAACTGGTCTATGTGTGTTATACCTTTTTGATGTTATATGTGTCACTATAACTGGTCTATGTGTGTTATACCTTCCTGATTATACATCCGTCCTATAACTGATATATGTGTCTTATAACTTCTTGATGATATATGTGTCACTATAACTGGTCTATGTGTGTTATACCTTCCTGATTAGACATCTGTCATGTGTATTATACCTTCTTGATGATATATGTGTCACTATAACAGGTCTATGTGTTTTCTACCGTCCTGATTATACATCTGTCCCTATAACTGGTCTATGTGTGTTATACCTTCTTGACGATTTATGTGTCACTATAACTGGTTTATGTGTGTTATACCTTTCTGATTATACATCTGTCCTATATCTGGTCTATGTGTGTTGTACATTCTTGATGATATATGTGTCACTATAACTTGTCTATGTGTATTACACCTTCCCGATGATATATGTGTCACTATAACTGGTATATGTGTATTACACCTTCCTGATGATATGCTTTTCACTATAACTTGTCGATGTGTGTTATACCGTCCTGATTATACATCTGTCCCTATAACTGTTCTATGTTAGTTATACCTTTCTGATTATACATCTGTCTTTTAACAGATCTATGTGTGCAGTACTTTCCTGATTATACATCTTATCTATAACTGGTCCATGTGTGTTGAACCTTTATACATATGTCCCTCTAACTGGTCTATGTTTGCTATACCTTCCTGATTAAACATCTAACATATAACTGGTATATGTGTATTATACATTCTTGATGATATATGTGTCACTATAACTAGTTTATGTGTATTATACCTACCTGTGAAGACCAGTATTATATGTCTGAAGACTGGACCTACCTCTTAGTAATTCTTTCACTGTTTATTATGTCTTCCATTCTGTTAATTGCCTCTTTAATCTATAAAAAATGTATCAATGCCAACTCCTAATCTTCATATACAAATATGAATACATAAGGTAGGTGACATGTTTTGAAGTGGCTGGTCTATATACAAATGATGGGTGACCTGTTTTGAAGTGGCTGGCCTTTATACTGATGATGGGTGACATGTTGGAAGTGGCTGGTCTGTAAACATATGATAGGTGTCCTGTTTTGAAGTGGCTGGTCTATATACTTATGGTAGGTGACATGTTTTGAAGTGACTGGTCTATATACAAATGATGGTTGACATGTTTTAAAGTGGCTGGTCTATATACAAATGATGGGTGACCTGTTTTGAAGTGGCTGGTCTATATACTTATGGTGGGTGACATATTTTGAAGTGGCTGGTCTATATAATTATGGTATGTGACATGTTTTGAAGTGGCTGATCTATATACAAACGATGGGTGACATGTTTTGAAGTGGCTGGTCTATATTCTTATGATGGTTGACATGTTTTGGAGTGGCTGGTCTATATACTGATGATGGGTGACATATTGGAAGTGGCTGGTCTGTATACATGTGATGGGCGGCCTGTTTTGAAGTGGCTTGCCTATATATTTATGGTAGGTGACATGTTTTGAAGTGGCTGGTCTATATACAAATGATGGTTGACATGTTTTGAAGTGGCTGGCCTATATATTTATGGTAGGTGACATGTTATGAAGTGGCTGGTCTATACACATATAATGGGCGACATGTTTTGAAGTGGCTGGTCTATATACTTATGGTGGGTGACATGTTATGAAGTGGCTGGTCTATATAATTATGGTAGGTGACATGTTTTGAAGTGGCTGATCTATATACAAATGATAGGTGACATGTTTTGAAGTGGCTGGTCTATATACTTATTATGGTTGTCATGTTTTGAAGTGGCTGATCTGTATACATGTGATGGGCGGCCTGTTTTGAAGTGGCTTGCCTATATACTTATGGTAGGTGACATGTTTTGAAGTGGCTGGTCTATATACAAATGATGGTTGACATGTTTTGAAGTGGCTGGTCTAGATACATATGATGGGTGACATGTTTTGAAGTGGCTGGTCTATATACAAATGATGGTTGACATGTTTTGAAGTGACTGGTCTATATAATTATGGTAGGTGACATGTTTTAAAGTTTCTGATCTACATACAAATGATGGTTGTCATGTTTTGAACTGGCTGATCTATATACTTATGGTAGGTGACATGTTTAGAAGTGTCTTGTCTATATACATATGATGGGTGACATGTTTTGAAGTGGCTTGTCTATATACAAATGATGGGTGACATGTTTTGAGTGGCTGGTCTATATACTTATGGTGGGTGACCTGTTTTGAAGTGGCTGATCTATATACTGATGATGGTGGCTGGTGTATATATTTATGGTAGGTGACATGTTTTGAAGAGGCTGGTCTATATACAAATGATGGTTGACATGTTTTGAAGTGGCTGGTCTACATATAAATGATGGGTAACATGTTTTGAAGTGGCTGGCCTGTATAATTATGGTAGGTGACATGTTTTGAAGTGTCTGTTCTACAAACAAATGATGGTTGTCATGTTTTGAAGTGGCTGGTCTGTATACATGTAATGGGCGGCCTGTTTTGAAGTGGCTGGTCTATAAACTTATGGTAGGTGACATGTTTTGAAGTAGCTGGTCTATATACAAATGATGGTTGACATCTTTTGAAGTGGCTGGTCTATATACATATGATGGGTGACATTGTTTTGAAGTGGCTGGCCTGTATATTTATGGTAGGTGACATGTTTTGAAGTGTCTGGTCTACATACAAATGATGGTTGTCATGTTTTGAAGTTGCTTATCTGTATATATGTGATGGGCGGCCTGTTTTGAAGTGGCTTGCCTATATACTTATGGTAGGTGACATGTTTTGAAGTGGCTGGTCTATATACAAATGATGGTTGACATGTTTTGAAGTGGCTGGTCTAGATACATATGATGGGTGACATGTTTTGAAGTGGCTGGTCTATATTCAAATGATGGTTGACATGTTTTGAAGTGACTGGTCTATATAATTTTGGTAGGTGACATGTTTTAAAGTTTCTGATCTACATACAAATGATGGTTGTCATGTTTTGAACTGGCTGATCTATATACTTATGGTAGGTGACATGTTTATAAGTGGCTTGTCTATATACATATGATGGGTGACATGTTTTGAAGTGGCTTGTCTATATACAAATGATGGGTGACATGTTTTGAAGTGGCTGGTCTATATACTTATGGTGTGTGACCTGTTTTGAAGTGGCTGATCTATATACTGATGATGGGTGACATGTTGGAAATGGCTGGTGTATATATTTATGGTAGGTGACATGTTTTGAAGTGGCTGGTCTATATACAAATGATGGTTGACATGTTTTGAAGTGGCTGGTCTACATATAAATGATGGGTAACATGTTTTGAAGTGGCTGGCCTGTATAATTATGGTAGGTGACATGTTTTGAAGTGTCTGTTCTACAAACAAATGATGGTTGTCATGTTTTGAAGTGGCTGGTCTGTATACATGTAATGGGCGGCCTGTTTTGAAGTGGCTGGTCTATATACTTATGGTAGGTGACATGTTTTGAAGTAGCTGGTCTAAATACAAATGATGGTTGACATCTTTTGAAGTGGCTGGTCTATATACATATGATAGGTGACATTGTTTTGAAGTGGCTGGCCTGTATATTTATGGTAGGTGACATGTTTTGAAGTGTCTGGTCTACAAACAAATGATGGTTGTCATGTTTTGAAGTGGCTGGTCTGTAGACATGTGATGGGCGGCCTGTTTTGAAGTGGCTTGCCTATATACTTATGGTAGGTGACATGTTTTGAAGTGGCTGGTCTATATACAAATGATGGTTGACATGTTTTGAAGTGGCTGGTCTAGATACATATGATGGGTGACATGTTTTGAAGTGGCTGGTCTATATACAAATGATGGTTGACATGTTTTGAAGTGACTGGTCTATATAATTATGGTAGGTGACATGTTTTAAAGTTTCTGATCTACATACAAATGATGGTTGTCATGTTTTGAACTGGCTGATCTATATACTTATGGTAGGTGACATGTTTAGAAGTGGCTGGTCTATATACAAATGATGGTTGACATGTTTTGAAGTGGCTGGTCTATATACTTATGGTGTGTGACATGTTTTGAGGCGGCTGGTCTATATAATTATGGTAGGTGACATGTTTTGAAGTGGCTGATCTATATACAAATGATTGGTGACATGCTTTGAAGTGGCTCGTCTATATACTTATGGTGGGTGACATATTTTGAAGTGGCTGGTCTATATAATTATTGTAGGTGACATGTTTTGAAGTGGCTGATCTATATACAAATGATGGTTGACATGTTTTGAAGTGGCTGGTCTATATACATATGATGGGTGACATGTTTTGAAGTGGCTGGTCTATATACAAATGATGGTTGACATGATTTGAAGTGACTGGTCTATATAATTATGGTAGGTGACATGTTTTAAAGTTTCTGATCTACATACAAATGATGGTTGTCATGTTTTGAACTGGCTGATCTATATACTTATGGTAGGTGACATGTTTAGAAGTGGCTGGTCTATATACAAATGATGGTCGACATCTTTTGAAGTGGCTGGTCTATATACTTATGGTCGGTGACCTGTTTTGAAGTGGCTGATCTATATACTGATGATGGGTGACATGTTGGAAATGGCTGGTCTATATACTTATGGTAGGTGACATGTTTAGAAGTGGCTTGTCTATATACATATGATGGGTGACATGTTTTGAAGTGGCTTGTCTATATACAAATGATGGGTGACATGTTTTGAAGTGGCTGGTCTATATACTTATGGTGTGTGACCTGTTTTGAAGTGGCTGATCTATATACTGATGATGGGTGACATGTTGGAAATGGCTGGTGTATATATTTATGGAAGGTGACATGTTTTGAAGTGGCTGGTCTATATACAAATGATGGTTGACATGTTTTGAAGTGGCTGGTCTACATATAAATGATGGGTAACATGTTTTGAAGTGGCTGGCCTGTATAATTATGGTAGGTGACATGTTTTGAAGTGTCTGTTCTACAAACAAATGATGGTTGTCATGTTTTGAAGTGGCTGGTCTGTATACATGTAATGGGCGGCCTGTTTTGAAGTGGCTGGTCTATATACTTATGGTAGGTGACATGTTTTGAAGTAGCTGGTCTATATACAAATGATGGTTGACATCTTTTGAAGTGGCTGGTCTATATACATATGATAGGTGACATTGTTTTGAAGTGGCTGGCCTGTATATTTATGGTAGGTGACATGTTTTGAAGTGTCTGATCTACAAACAAATGATGGTTGTCATGTTTTGAAGTGGCTGGTCTGTAGACATGTGATGGGCGGCCTGTTTTGAAGTGGCTTGCCTATATACTTATGGTAGGTGACATGTTTTGAAGTGGCTGGTCTATATACACATGATGGTTGACATGTTTTGAAGTGGCTGGTCTAGATACATATGATGGGTGACATGTTTTGAAGTGGCTGGTCTATATACAAATGATGGTTGACATGTTTTGAAGTGACTGGTCTATATAATTATGGTAGGTGACATGTTTTAAAGTTTCTGATCTACATACAAATGATGGTTGTCATGTTTTGAAGTGGCTGATCTATATACTTATGGTAGGTGACATGTTTAGAAGTGGCTGGTCTATATACAAATGATGGTTGACATGTTTTGAAGTGGCTGGTCTATATACTTATGGTGTGTGACATGTTTTGAAGCGGCTGGTCTATATAATTATGGTAGGTGACATGTTTTGAAGTGGCTGATCTATATACAAATGATTGGTGACATGCTTTGAAGTGGCTCGTCTATATACTTATGGTGGGTGACATATTTTGAAGTGGCTGGTCTATATAATTATAGTAGGTGACATGTTTTGAAGTGGCTGATCTATATACAAATGATGGTTGACATGTTTTGAAGTGGCTGGTCTATATACATATGATGGGTGACATGTTTTGAAGTGGCTGGTCTATATACAAATGATGGTTGACATGATTTGAAGTGACTGGTCTATATAATTATGGTGGGTGACATGTTTTAAAGTTTCTGATCTACATACAAATGATGTTTGTCATGTTTTGAACTGGCTGATCTATATACTTATGGTAGGTGACATGTTTAGAAGTGGCTGGTCTATATACAAATGATGGTTGACATGTTTTGAAGTGGCTGGTCTATATAATTATGGTCGGTGACCTGTTTTGAAGTGGCTGATCTATATACTGATGATGGGTGACATGTTGGAAATGGCTGGTCTATATATTTATGGTAGGTGACATGTTTTGAAGTGAATGGTCTATATACAAATGATTGTTGACATGTTTTGAAGTGGCTGGTCTATATACAAATGATGGTTGACATGTTTTGAAGTGGCTTGCCTATATACTTATGGTAGGTGACATGTTTTGAAGTGGCTGGTCTATATACAAATGATGGTTGACATGTTTTGAAGTGGCTGGTCTATATACATATGATGGGTGACATGTTTTGAAGTGGCTGGTCTATATACAAATGATGGTTGACATGTTTTGAAGTGACTGGTCTATATAATTATGGTAGGTGACATGTTTTAAAGTTTCTGATCTACATACAAATGATGGTTGTCTTGTTTTGAACTGGCTGATCTATATACTTATGGTAGGTGACATGTTTAGAAGTGGCTGGTCTATATACAAATGATGGTTGACATGTTTTGAAGTGGCTCGTCTATATACTTATGGTTGTTGACATATTTTGAAGTGGCTGGTCTATATAATTATGGTAGGTGACATGTTTTGAAGTGGCTGATCTATATACAAATGATAGGTGACATGTTTTGAAGTGGCTGGTCTATGTACTAATGATGGGTGGCATGTTTTGAAGTGGCTGGTCTATATAATTATGGTAGGTGACATGTTTTGAAGTGGCTGATCTATATACAAATGATTGGTGACATGCTTTGAAGTGGCTCGTCTATATACTTATGGTTGTTGACATATTTTGAAGTGGCTGGTCTATATAATTATGGTAGGTGACATGTTTTGAAGTGGCTGATCTATATACAAATGATAGGTGACATGTTTTGAAGTGGCTGGTCTATGTACTAATGATGGGTGGCCTGTTTTGAAGTGGCTGGTCTATATAATTATGGTAGGTGACATGTTTTGAAGTGGCTGATCTATATACAAATGATTGGTGACATGCTTTGAAGTGGCTCGTCTATATACTTATGGTGGGTGACATATTTTGAAGTGGCTGGTCTATATAATTATGGTAGGTGACATGTTTTGAAGTGGCTGATCTATATACAAATGATGGGTGACATGTTTTGAAGTGGCTGGTCTATGTACTAATGATGGGTGGCCTGTTTTGAAGTGGCTGGCCTATATAATTATGGTAGGTCACTGGTGACATGTTTTGAAGTGGCTGGTATATATACAAATGATGGTCGACATGTTTTGAAGTGGCTGGTCTATATACTTATGGTCGGTGACCTGTTTTGAAGTGGCTGATCTATATACTGATGATGGGTGACATGTTGGAAATGGCTGGTCTATATATTTATGGTAGGTGACATGTTTTGAAGTAAATGGTCTATATACAAATGATGGTTGACATGTTTTGAAGTGGCTGGCCTATATAATTATGGTAGGTGACATGTTTTGAAGTGGCTGGTCTACATACAAATGATGGGTGACATGTTTTGAAGGTGCTGGCCTGTATAATTATGGTAGGTGACATGTTTTGAAGTGTTTGGTCTACAAACAAATGATGGTTGTCATGTTTTGAAGTGGCTGGTCTGTAGACATGTGATGGGCGGCCTGTTTTGAAGTGGCTGATCTATATACAAATGATTGGTGACATGCGTTGAAGTGGCTCGTCTATATACTTATGGTGGGTGACATATTTTGAAGTGGCTGGTCTATATAATTATGGTAAGTGACATGTTTTGAAGTGGCTGATCTATATACAAATGATGGGTGACATGTTTTAAAGTGGCTGGTCTATGTACTAATGATGGGTGGCCTGTTTTGAAGTGGCTGGCCTATATAATTATGGTAGGTCACTGGTGACATGTTTTGAAGTGGCTGGTATATATACAAATGATGGTCGACATGTTTTGAACTGGCTGGTCTATATACTTATGGTCGGTGACCTGTTTTGAAGTGGCTGATCTATATACTGATGATGGGTGACATGTTGGAAATGGCTGGTCTATATATTTATGGTAGGTGACATGTTTTGAAGTGAATGGTCTATATACAAATGATGGTTGACATGTTTTGAAGTGGCTGGCCTATATAATTATGCTAGGTGACATGTTTTGAAGTGGCTGGTCTACATACAAATGATGTGTGACATGTTTTGAAGGTGCTGGCCTGTATAATTATGGTAGGTGACATGTTTTGAAGTGGCTGGTCTATATAATTATGGTAGGTGACATGTTTTGAAGTGGCTGATCTATATACAAATGATGGGTGACATGTTTTGAAGTGGCTGGTCTATGTACTAATGATGGGTGGCCTGTTTTGAAGTGGCTGGCCTATATAATTATGGTAGGTCACTGGTGACATGTTTTGAAGTGGCTGGTATATATACAAATGATGGTCGACATGTTTTGAAGTGGCTGGTCTATATACTTATGGTCGGTGACCTGTTTTGAAGTGGCTGATCTATATACTGATGATAGGTGACATGTTGGAAATGGCTGGTCTATATATTTATGGTAGGTGACATGTTTTGAAATGAATGGTCTATATACAAATGATGGTTGACATGTTTTGAAGTGGCTGGCCTATATAATTATGGTAGGTGACATGTTTTGAAGTGGCTGTTCTGCATACAAATGATGGGTGACATGTTTTGAAGGTGATGGCCTGTATAATTATGGTAGGTGACATGTTTTGAAGTGTCTGGTCTACAAACAAATGATGGTTGTCATGTTTTGAAGTGGCTGGTCTGTAAACATGTGATGGGCGGCCTGTTTTGAAGTGGCTGATCTATATACAAATGATTGGTGACATGCTTTGAAGTGGCTCGTCTATATACTTATGGTGGGTGACATATTTTGAAGTGGCTGGTCTATATAATTATGGTAGGTGACATGTTTTGAAGTGGCTGATCTATATACAAATGATGGGTGACATGTTTTGAAGTGGCTGGTATATGTACTAATGATGGGTGGCCTGTTTTGAAGTGGCTGGCCTATATAATTATGGTAGGTCACTGGTGTCATGTTTTGAAGTGGCTGGTATATATACAAATGATGGTCGACATCTTTTGAAGTGGCTGGTCTATATACTTATGGTCGGTGACCTGTTTTGAAGTGGCTGATCTATATACTGATGATGGGTGACATGTTGGAAATGGCTGGTCTATATATTTATGGTAGGTGACATGTTTTGAAGTGAATGGTCTATATACAAATGATGGTTGACATTTTTTGAAGTGGCTGGCCTATATAATTATGGTAGGTGACATGTTTTGAAGTGGCTGGTCTACATACAAATGATGGGTGACATGTTTTGAAGGTGCTGGCCTGTATAATTATGGTAGGTGACATGTTTTGAAGTGTCTGGTCTACAAACAAATGATGGTTGTCATGTTTTGAAGTGGCTGGTCTGTAGACATGTGATGGGCGGCCTGTTTTGAAGTGGCTTGTCTATATACTTATGGTAGGTGACATGTTTTGAAGTAGCTGGTCTATATACAAATAATGGTTGACATCTTTTGAAGTGGCTGGTCTATAAACATATGATGGGTGACATGTTTTGAAGTGGCTGGCCTGTATAATTATGGTAGGTGACATGTTTTGAAGTTCCTGGTCTACATACAAATGATGGTTGTCATGTTTTGAAGTGGCTGGTCTGTATACCTGTGATGGGCGGTCTGTTTTGAAGTGGCTTGCCTATATACTTATGGTAGGTGACATGTTTTGAAGTGGCTGGTCTATATACAAATGATGGTTGACATGTTTTGAAGTGGCTGGTCTATATACATATGATGGGTGACATGTTTTGAAGTGGCTGGTCTATATACTTATGGTGGGTGACATGTTTTGAAGTGGCTGGTCTATATAAATATGGTAGGTGACATGTTTTGAAATGGCTGATATATATACAAATGATGGGTGACATGTTTTGAAGTGGCTGGTCTATATACTTATGATGGGTGACATGTTTTGAAGTGGCTGGTCTATATACAAATGATGGGTGACATGTTTTGAAGTGGCTGGTCTATATACTTATGGTGGGTGACATGTTTTGAAGTGGCTGGTCTATATAATTATGGTAGGTGACCTGTTTTGATGTTGTTGGTCCATATACAAATGATGGGTGGTATGTTTTGAAGTGGCTGATCTATATACATATGATATGTGACATGTTTTGAAGTGGCTGGTCTATATACAACTGATGGGTGACATGTTTTGAAGTGGCTGGTCTGTATAATTCTGGTAGGTGACCCATTTTGAACTGGCTGGGTCTATATACTTCTGGTAGGTGACCTAATTTGAAGTGTTTGGTCTATATAATTCTGATAGCTGACCTGTTTTGAAGTGGTTGGTCTATATACAAATGATGGGTGAAATGTTTTGAAGTGGTTGGCCACGCCCTTCCCACACCACACCAGCCATGTTCCCTCCCCTATCTTTACGACACCTTTGTAGAAGACAAGGATCAGCATAATATATTTGCATAATGCCACTTACAAAAAACTCAGTTTGGAAATAGTATGGTTATTTCTTAACATATAGATATAGGTGATTCCACTTACCAGAAAACGAATTCGCACAATTGATGTCTGGCGTGACATTCACTTACTTTCTCTAACGTCTGTTCGCTGCTCACCCACCCTCGAACGCAATTGGAGGCAATCGAGTGGATTGTAAATCCCTCGATTGATCCCTCGATTGTAGATTGTTATCCCTCGATTGAGCTGTATGTTTCTTCAACATTACAGTCGATTTCTATTTGAACAATGTTCATATGTCTATCATTGAAACTATCTGAAGTTAGTTACCAATCTAGTTAAACGTCAGGTTATGTTAACATTTTAACGAATTTATCATTGTACCGCTCGTTTTCATGTTGTTTACCGTTGAAGAGTTGGAGATCAAGGGAGTTAACTCGGTGTACGCAAGAGGATGACGTCATGTAATCGAAGTGGTAGGTATTTAGTAAATCCCCAAATAATTCGCTGTAAACAGTTAATTGTTGTTGCAATTGCATAAATGTATCGAGTAACTGACTACACTACAAATAACACATTTATAACTCAAGTCAAATGTCTATAATTGCCGAAGATACAACAAAGTTAGTTTCAAATTTGTGAAAGTTTATTTTTATCCGCCATGTTTGAACCAGAGCAACCATCCCCTTGCCGTGGGTTGAACTATAGTAGATTGATGACGTCATTCTGGTTAAACCATTGTGTATTCGATCTGACCATAGTTATACTACGGCTACTATGGTTCGTGATCGAAGTCACTCGATACATCATCATCATATAAACATTGTTCAAGTTCCAATCTTAATCGTATAATTCGAATCATCGGTGCTCCACTTGTGGATATTTGGCTTTGTATAAATAAAAACTTTCTTTGAGGTCCTGGAGATCCAAACTCAAGAATGCAAACGCTTGATTTAAATGTAAAGCCACATATCTGAAAACTGAACACTAGACTAGAGTTATGAGTAGTCAAATATAGAGGCTTAAACATAGACCGAAAACTGAAAACTATACTAGAGTTATGAGTAATCAAATATAGAGGCTTAAACATAGACCGATAACTGAAAACTATACTAGAGTTATGAGTAATCAAATATAGAGGCTTAAACATAGACCGAAAACTGAAAACTATACTAGAGTTATGAGTAATCAAATATAGAGACTTAAACATAGACCGAAAACTGAAAACTATACTAGAGTTATGAGTAATCAAAAATATAGAGACCGAATTTTGTGTAAAAATGATGACTTACAGCGGATGTATGTATATAGTAGTGACACGTGTACGGGCATTAGATAGCCTATAAATAAGTAAATGGTTATTGTTTACAGCAGTATGTATGGTGGTTGATTTCGCCATGTCGTTCTGGCCTTTTGGTGCATTTGAAGGGCGACAAAACGACAACACGGTAGACTACAATTAAGCACTGATACGCAAAATAAGGTATTTGTCGTTCTGACGTGTCGGCGTGTTGGCACCCTTTAAACGCACCAGAACGAAAAAAATAGGATCGCCAATACCACAAATACCACAATTAAGGCCTTGTGCTGGCGTGTTGGACCAGTCATTGGTAACACGTATGCGCATGCTTAATGGAAGGTGCCAATACGTCAGAACGGCAAATACTTCGTGTCGTATCGGCGCGATTTTTGGGCGTGTTTTTGTTTTGGCGCCTGTCACAGGGTGAGAAAAATGTGCAAGCAGACCGGGGCTCGAACCCGGGACCTCCCGCTTACAAGGCGAGTGCTCTCCCGACTGAGCTATCCGGGCCGCTTACACACATTGTCCCCTAATGTGACCAATTCAGACCGTGACACGCCCTTCAAATGCGCCAGAACAACATAGCGGAAAATTAAAGGCACCAACACGCCAAATAAGGGACGCCGCCCATAACAAGTAATTTAAATGTGGCGCGGACAAATAGGTCGTAATGGCGCTCTTACGCTCTGCCTTATTTGTCGTATCGACGCCCTTATTTTTCGCTCTAACGTGTTGTCGTTAAATTCGCCAAAACGACAGAAAGACATGGCAGAAATCAGCCACCATAAGTAATGATGTGAAATGTGACATGTTTCAATAAAATAAAGTAAATATAGAAAGTTGTAGCGAAAGGTTGTTTTTTCCAGAAGATGGGGTCCATTATCTTCAAGGTGTCTGGTGATGTGTCATTTTCAATGTGATTTAAGAGTTTTAACATATATCTGTAAAATTCAGTGTGTGTCGGGAGGGCGGACCCCATGACCCATCCCCTCTCAGATTGGGGTTTCCGTGTCAGCTAGACATATATGGAGTATGTTTTGATTAAGGTCAAATTATCGTCTGCTTCTCACAACTTATTTTGCTTGTCATCAAAATGTGATACAGCAACAATGTTTCAGGTCATATCATACTGATTAACGTAATAAAGTGCATTTTATCTTTTCAGCTACAGCAAAGTAAAACAGCGCTACTACTATAAAGGTATATTCGAAAAGGTTCAAGCGTATGTGTTGAGTTGTGATTCGTGCCAGAGAAAGGCGAACCAACCTCTACATCCAATTCCAGTGTCGTCGGACGCATTCTCCAAAATAGGAATGGATCTGATCGGACCCCTTGAAGAGACCCAAAATGGTAGCTTCTTAGTAGCGTGCAGAATATTTATGTTGAGCCTCTCACCTTATTGCACAATCCCGTTGAAATGTGGAGCAGTTACTTGTTTTTTTTTCATTAAGGGGCCGATTTGTTGCATTAAGGTGCCGATTTGTTACATTAAGGTGCCGATTTGTTGAGAGCATAACCACTCTTGACATTGTCTCTTCATAAACTCTATACAAAATATGCAAGTGCACGATTTAAATTGTCAGATCATTTTACAAAACAACCGTTGTTGGTCTATCTATCGGATACCACTTTGGGAGAATATAGGATTGCTCGAGTTCGTCCTGTCTAAGAACCAATTTGAAAATATAATTAGTAGCATTGTTCGCCACAAAAAGGTGATAATGTCCCATAAAACACCCAAACCGGTGGTTGTGTCGTTGATGAATTTGGTGGCGACGATTGACCGTTTAAACTTTATTTATTCCTCCGCCTGGGGTAATATACTAGTAGTTGATTCGTCCGTCTGTTTGTTCGTCCGGAGCATGTTTAGCCAAAACTCTGCTACATTTAATTGGATTTTACCCAAAATTTATTGAAAGACGAAACGTTGTTTCAATAATAGAGTTTGTCTTTTTTATAAACATTATCACCCAAACTTCACAAAATATTAAATTATCAGAGTTATTTGTGTCGCACATATCACTTTCGACCTCTGCTCAAAGGTCATAGGTCATGGTCACACTTACTGAAATCATAGTCAAAGTACTACTATTGAACAACAATAGTCAATATTGTGTCACTTTTAGTGGGATTACAAAACCAAATAATTGTAGAGTATGATAGGACTGTTTGTACATCACAATCTTGATGTGAAAAACAACCCGCTATCAAATATATAATTTGGGGCATATGCCAATTTCAAGGGACATCTGTTATTCATTTATAAAAATTCAAAGTCACTTAAAATCAAAAAGAGTTGGTATGTCAGTCACTGACAATGTTCCAATATACTAGTTATTGCCAAAAGGGTGAGTGTGATATTCGATATATTTACCAAAAATGATCGGACCAATATCCCCCAAATGTATAAATCATTGATCACCATTAACATTCGGTCTCAATATATCCACGCTGATCCGACACACGAACTTCTTATACATATTTCAATGAACAAGTTTATACTCACGTTTTGTTTAAAAACGACTGTTAAACGATTGTTCGCTTATGCTGATTTCTATGATTGCAATGGACAGTGTCACGGTTCTTCTTTCTACAAGCCTCAATTAAAGGGAGTGTGCCAGATTCTCACACCTAACAAAAAGGAGCACATGCTATGTAAAATAGAAGAACATAGAACATTCAGCTTAAATAATACAAAATACTTTTTGTTTGCGATATATTTTTAATATAAACAATAATAAAATTCCCTTGACAAATGCTGACTTTCCACATTTTATTCGCTATTGATTTAGTATTGCACAATATAGCCGAACAAAAACGCAGTTGTCGAATTTAGGATGACATCCTTAACAATTTAGTTTATAAATATATTTTAAAATAAACGTTTTTCGACATACGTTCTTCTTAACTTATTCTTAATTTTACTTACGTAAACACGTTTCATCAACGTATCTATATCTTATCACATATTCGAAAACTAGATCTGGCACACTCCCTTTAATGTAGTGCATGCCTATTAAGAGTTTAACTCAATATTGTAGCAATTTAGATGATGTTTCTCTTTATACAGGCATGTCATTTTGTTTGCTTCAGGTAATAAGTACATCCTTGTGTTTACTGAATATCCCACGAAGTGGGTGGATGCACACGCGATCCCAAATAAGAATGCAGAGACAATTTTAAACTGTTTCATCCAGTTTGTGTGCGCTCATGGAGTTCCAGAAGATTTAATAACAGACCAAGGCCGAAAATTCTGCAATCAACTTAATGACCTATTTTGCAACAAAATGGGAATAGCACACAAGGTTACATCTGCATACCATCCACAAACGGGTGGACACACTGAAAGATGTAATCGCACCCTTTCTAACATGCTGGTTCATTATGTTAATGAAAACCACGATGACTGGGACACAAAAATACCATACGTTTTATTTGCCTATAGAACAGCTGAGCATATAGCACGACAAAACAAACTCCTTTTTTCCCTGTGTAGGAAAGCCCGTCTTCCTATTGATGTAGAGCTGCCATCAACTGCTTGTGCGCAAACGGATCTTACCGAGAGGGTAAACGTATTTCTGGAATTAACTCGGTATCGAGAATCTGCAGCTAAGAACATTAAGACAAAACAGTTAAAGCAGAATAAACACCACGATAAAAAGGTGAAGGCATGTGTGTTTAATGTTGGTGATGAAGTATTACTACACAACACCCGGAAACTAACGAGAACAGGAGGCAAACTAGATCCGCTGTGGACGGGACCGTACATTGTTGAAATGGTGTTGAATAATGGTTGTTATCGGCTGGAAGGCAAGTTAGTAGCCGTGAATGGAAACAGACTTAAAGCCTACAGAAGATCGGAGAGAATGACATCTGACACGGCGAGCCAGCCTGACAACGTGGCCGATAGGCCCAACCAACGTGACAAGAAATCTGACACTGCCAGTCGGCGTGACAAGAAACCAGACACCGCAAGTCAGCGTGACAAGAAACCAGACACCTCCAGTCAGCGTGACAAGACACCAGACACCGCCAGTCAGCATGACAAGAAACCAGACAGCGCCAGTCAGCATGACAAGAAACCAGACAGCGCCAGTCAGCGTGACAAGAAACCAGACACCACCAGTCAGCGTGACAAGACACCAGACACCGCCAGTAAGCGTCACAACAAACCAGACTTCGCCAGTCAGCGTGACAAGAAACCAGACACCGCCAGTCAGCGTGACAAGAAACCAGACACCGCCAGTCAGCGTGACAAGAAACCAGACACCGCCAGTCAGCGTGACAAGAAACCAGACACCTCCAGTCAGCGTGACAAGACACCAGACACCGCCAGTCAGCGTTACAAGAAACAAGACACCTCCAGTCAGCGTGACAAGACACCAGACACCGCTAGTCAGCGTGACAAGACACCAGACACCGCCAGTCAGCGTGACAAGAAACCAGACACCTCCAGTCAGCGTGACAAGACACCAGACACCGTAAGTCAGCGTGACAAGACACCAGACACCGCCAGTCAGCGTGACAACAAACCTGACACCGCCAGTCAGCGTGACAAGACACCAGACACCGCCAGTCAGCGTGACAACGTGCCTGACACCACCAGCCAGCAGTACAAAAGAAAACAACAAGGAAGTGGCATTCCCCTAAAGAAAAGAAAAGTGTACATGGTTACGACAAGAGTAATGAAGATGTTGCAATTACTCACGTGAAGGCTTGTAGTAGCATATCATTTGACCCGGTTGGACATAAGTGGCAAGATGAAAAATGTCAGGTCTTTGGTATAAAAGTCAGGAACTGTCATAAACAGGCTAATAATAGACCAGTAAGTATTAATGCCCGACCAGAAAAACTGCACAAATGAGAGGCGATGGCAATTGCTTGTTCCGAACATTCAGCTATATGGCATCTGGGATACAAAGTTACCATACTAAAATAAGACACAGTGTTATACATTATATGTTAACGAACTGTGCACTATTTGAGGGATATACGGATGAAACTTTAGCGGTGTATCTGAATAAAACCGAAATGTGGAAATGTGAGTAGTATAGATAATGGGGGTATAAGGCCAGTTGGCATAAGGCCAGTTCCTCCCTCGCGACAAATAATCAGCCATTATTAGTTGTCTCCTGTTACCCTTAACACAAACATTTACAAAACGCCAAATGGCGATGACATGCTTGCTGTCAAACCCCTCACAACTATACAAACTGCTTGATTGCCATCCGCTTAGGAAGAACTTTACTAAAACCCCCATTATCTATTAATTTTTGTAAATAACTAAAACATTTGCAATTTATTAAGCAAAGTCTTTATCACCGCTCTGCATATCATATTTATTACTATAGAGTATTTTACTTATATGCTAACGTATCTTGTCCGTTATCTAGTATGTATCGTTTATCATCATAAGCTGATAAACTTTTTTTATTTATTACATAGCTGCTTATATTATGCTTTTGTGATCTAATGACGTTCATCTCATGATGAGCTTCTGTTGCCGTATTCAAAATCTTTTTGTAATCGTCATGCGCTATCTGTTTTTTAACAACACACTTTTCAACACCCTTGCATTTCTTTGCGCTAACCTCGTTATCTAGCACATACGAATATAGTTTACTTCGCAACCCAACAAATTCAACAATGGGTATTCCGCACGTTTCATCTTCCATCTTGCCAATAACTTTTTTATTATCATTAAAATGAAACTGACTTTTTGGATTATAATCACAATTATCAAACAGTTCTTTATCCTTGTAAAAGTCTGCGTACCCATCTTTTGTATTTATTTCATAACACAAGGAATCGGTATCAGTAAATAATAACTTAGCTTTTTTATCATAATTGTTTTTGATATAGTTGTAATGGAAATCATACATCAAATATTTTGACAAGTCTAAGATACACATGCCAACATAAATAGGACGATTTAAAACTAATCGTTCTTTTATTCGGTTTATGACAAATAAATTTTCATTAAACATTTGTCAAGAAATAAATGAAGGTCTTGCTGCATATTTTAAAAGAACCTCCTCGTCGTGAGTCAATTTAACATTAATTATTTTTCTCAAATTTTCCATAGTTTTACCAAAAACTGAATTGTTCATCAGCATTTTTGCCGACTGTTCTCTTGGCAGTATTAAAGTCTATGTATGTCTTTAACCACTGTGATTCGTCGAACTGTAGTATCCGGTTTATTTTTGTTACCTTTAATCCAAGCTTTTTATACAATTCTAAGTTTCTAAAATGCACAACATACTTTTCTTTATTTTTCAACGTCGTAACAAGTTTATTAATATTGCAAGATCCTAAATTAAACTTTTGTTTTAAATTTTTACAATAGTCTGACAACTCATCTTTTATATTTAAACTTTCTGGATTATCATTATGTGAGTCATGCAGTTTCTCAGGATACTCGATATCACACTCAACAATGTAATTTGATTTTCCTTTTTTAAACTTGTCAACCCACTTGAAGTTGCCAGTAGGTAACGGTTGACACATAGCCCACCCATACAAATTATTAGCATCAAGATATATTATGTACTTGCTTTCTTTTTTCTTGTCGTAGTTTTTCATATATTTATTGTTAGCCTGTGAGTATCTATTTGCAATATAACTCGTACCGCCTCTTAATCCTTTTTCCACAAACAAATATTGATCAATATCAGTGATTAAGACAAGTTGAATACCAGTCATCTTAAGGCATGCATCCCAAGCTAAACCAGGACTACTGAAGTCATGACAAGGATCTAATTTGTAATACTCAATGCACATTTTTCTAAAGTTTTCAAAAATATCTGTCAGTAACAGCACATCAGTTTTAAGATACAGATCATGATATTCTCCCATATTTTTAATCTTGAATGTTTTCCATATTTTTTTAGCGTGTTCATAATCTACATCTGAAATGTGCTCATCATTTAATTGAGAATAAAAGCTATCTTTACCAGGTAACTTAGTATCCTTGAAGCGTTCAAAACTGTTCATATAATCATAAGGATAAACACCTTTTCTTGTTATTAATTCTAAATTGTTGTCAGAGTATTCCTTAGAGGTATACTGAAACGAAGGGATGTTTTTTACTAAATTATCAAGCGACTGAGACATAAACTGGAAACTGTCAATAAACACTATTTTTTTCCTAACATGAAAGCCATATATTTTTCCATGTTATTTGGTATAACATTTATTTTATTTTCAAACTTTTCGATGTGCTGCATTATAAAGTGAGAATCATATCCTCTCAAGTTATGAAACACGACAGGCATTTTTTCAGTCTGTTTGAAATTAATATTACATATATTGTGAGCGCTTCCCTATACTTTCCAGTTATATGACAATGATCCCTGACTTTTCTGATGAAGTTTTCATATACCACTTTATTACCAGCGTTGCCTTTTTTGAGAGTTGTTACAAAACCATGACCGCAAATATGACATTATTTAGATTTTTGGAATCTAGCTTCTTCTTCTCTTGACATCACCAAATTTTTCTTAAAATGTGTATTCATAGTTTTCTTGCACCACTTTTCTTCTTCTATCATTTTTTCTAAAAACTTGTAAACAGCATTTGGTCCTCTATACGTTTCAACTGGTTTTGAATATTGATCATCATAAAAACAAACAACTTTATACCCGTAACTGCAATCAGTATGCTTTTGATATGCTTCTGTATGTGATTTTTTAGGATTGTTTGATGCTGAAGAAATACTTCCTGTCACTGCTTCAGAATCAGCAAATATAACAAAGGGAACCATTAGTTGTCTTTTATAGTTTTTAAAATAAACTTTTTCATCTTTGCCTGGCATCTCTACTGCTTGCTTGCCGTTATATGAAAGACAAACAGGCTTATGTTTTTCTAAAACTCGTTCTGATGTAAAGCATTGTAGACATGTCTTACAAAACCATTTTTTTTCCTTATGTGCTGTTTGATTATACATCAAACTGTTAAAGTTTTTTATCCACACATAATGATTTTTTTCTTCTTCAGTAATTAAAAGCATATCACAAAGTTCTTTTGTTGCTTTGTTTTTTGATATATGCAAAGGGTATACTTGATTATTTTCATAACCAAATATATTAAAACAAATGTTGTTTTGTTTTTCTATTTTTGGGATTTGTTGAATTGTAACAGGAAATGTTATTCCCTTGTAATCAAGATCATCAATATGATTTTTGCACTTTGTTATTCTTTATGGTTTATTATCAGCAGGGAATTTATACGCTAAATGACACCATCTGAAGCATTCGATATCTTTTTCATTTTTTATATTTATTAAACCTTTTTTATGATGTTGCAGTTCTTTTGGTAATGCTAAATATGAGCTACCTCGCAAAGGCTTGTACTTTACTCGATTTATGTAGTGCGCATCAACCATTGTAATTGTCCAACCACTTCCTTCAGAAAGCCATGCATCAATTTTATTCTTTATTGTATCATTGCTTTAAATGGCGCAGCATCAATTTGAGTTTTGTTTATGATTAATTCTGCTTTGGAAGCAAAATAAGCTATTTTATAAGTGGTTGCTATTTTACCTTCTGCATCATGTGTTGGTTTATCCGAAGTAAGTTTTAAAACAACATTCATTTTAAGACCGTTTGTTTGCTCCAATTCCTTTTCAAGGATATTTGCAACAAATGGTTTTGTAAAATAAAGTTGCCGACTTGGATAGTCCTTAGATATAATACCAACTTAAAAAACTTTCATATATTGCTTTGGTGATTTTTCTTTTTCCACAATTTTACTATGTTTTTCTGATGATGATTTTGTAATTTCTACAAAATCTTTTTTCGTTTCCAAAACGTTTCTATATTCTGTTGGTAGTAATTTTACATCTTTTATTAATCTTTTAGCCGCTTCCTCAATTGTTTTAATTTTCAAATCTTTTTTAACCATTATATAATATTACATGAGATTTTTTTTTAAGCCTATATTTAATTTATTTAATTATTTTAAACATATAATTCTATAGTATAATATAATGAATTGCAAATATTGTGAAAGAGTTTTAGATATTATTGATCCCCCTGGGACGTGCATAGATTGCATCTTATTTTACATGACTAATAAAAACAAGCTTTGTAAATATTGTATCAGGGTCAAGCTGTGTTACAAGTGTACTTACGCATGTATGAATTGTAACGATACTTGTGAAGTTTTCGATAACGAGCGTGTTTGTCTTAGTTGTGGCACCCACAATGGTTATAATCTTATAACAGGTTACACCTAGAGCCAAAAGAAAACTATTTACCTCAGAAAGTATCATTTAGATAAATACTTGGTAGCATTTGATTTGTCTTCTAAAAATAGACAAAGATTTGAGGATTTGTTTTACAAAATTGTAAAGATTTTGGATAAGCTGGAAGGTCGAAAAAGATCAATCAAATTTGAATACATTTTTCAAAAAATATTTAAAATATTAAAAATAGAAAAAGAAACAAAACCGATTAAAATAAAATCAACCAGAGATAAGTACGATAGGATATGGAAACAAGTCAGAAAAGAATTACGACTGAATGCCATGACCGTTTAACTTGAACCTTTTCATATAAATTTCCAGAGGTTCTGTAAAGTTATCATTCTTTTGAATCTCTTATATTTTATTGAAGGTAACCCTAATTACCTCTTCGTCATTTTCTAGTCCTGTGGTTGTTTGGACATATGATAGAAGTTGTTTGAAACTCCTATGATGTGTTTTTAACAAAGTCTTTTTTTCTGCTATTCTTGTTTTACTAACTAAAACAGTAACTACTGGAGGAACTGCACCAACTGCAGCCACGAAAACAGGAATTGCCGAAACCAATGTCAATACAGCAGTACAACCAATTATTCCACTGGCAATCTGTAATGTTGTGTTTATAATACCGCACAATTTATAACTGCGTCTATATGCAGCCACAAGTCGCGTCAAGTGATCAATTATTTCTTCTTTGGTTTTCATGTATAATTACAGTTAGACAATAATTTAATTAAAATATTTAGAAAATAGTTGCTCGTGTTCTTTGGGTGGTATTTTGCCTATTTTTAACAACTCATCGATTATGCTAATACCTTTATTTATTAACTGCGGACTATTATTTCCTGATTCGATACTTCCGCATACCAACACTAGATCATCCATAAAATCATTAGGATTATTGTAATATTCAACATCAGCACAACCTCCTAAAATCTTTTTGAACTTTGAAGAACCTTTGTGAATTGGCAAACCAGATAATTCTGTTAGTTCCTTGAAAGCATTCTGAGACAGCTTCGAATAAGTTTTTCCATTGTTGTAACGCTTTGTTATCAAGTCTATAAAATCATCATCTACTTTCATATCTAGCACAACTGCTTTTCCTTGTTTAGCAATAAGTTTGTGATGACCAACAAGCTTGGGTAAATCAATTTGCAACATTCCATAGTAACCATCTTTGTCGACTTTGTAGGAATTTTTATTTTGTTGTAATCCTTCCCCTAAAAAAACAGGAGCATGCTGTTTCATACTTTGAACTCTGTCTCTGTAATGCATTAATTCGTCAGTATCTCTTTGTAAATCCTCTCTTTTTTGTTCAAGGTCTTCCCTCTGGCCGGTATTTGTTGTTTTATTTATCTGTTTGATTAGAGCAGCTTTAGAACCTCCGATATCCTTGATTTTTTTAGAAGCATCTCTAATTGCTTGATCTCTATCACCTGTAATTAGTTTTGATGGTAATGGCAGGTTATGTTTCTCTAGCACATCTGTATCAATTTCAGCATCTTTATTTATAGTAAGTATTTTAGGCGCAGGCTCTGCTGTATCAATTCCAGAATCTATTTCTGACGTAGCCTCTGCTGTATCAAATAACTGAGGTAATCCTCGGTATGCCTCATGTTCTTGTACTTCCTCGCCTATTGATGCTGGAAGAGCGGCTAATTGTTGACTTATTTTCGGAAGAGTAGCTAACTGCTCTGTTAGCTGTTCTGACTGACTTTTTATTTCGCTAGTCACAGGTTTAAATATTTCTTTGTACAAATCACGACTAGCTCCTTTTTCTAGTCTTTTTTGGATAACTCTATTCTCGTATTCTTTGACAAGCTCACTCGCTTTTCGCTTTTTATTTGCTAATTCTTTCCATTTTAACAAAGACATGTATAATATTAGGTTAGATTAAATTAAGATAAATTGGAATACGTTAAGACAAGTATTATCTAAGTATTATTATAATGCAAATTCCAAACTATGATATGAAAACAGAAAACGGTAATTTTAAACAAATATGGAACTTCATGCCAGACTGTTGTTTTAGAATGTTAATTTGCGGTAATTCAGGTTCTGGCAAGACGAATACATTAGTTCATATGTTGCTGAAACCTTTTGTTTACTACGACAAGATTTACTTGTTTGCTTAAAACTTGGAGCAGTCCAAGTATCAGGTCTTATCACAAAAAACTTTAAAAGATAGCAAAAAAGAATAAAATCCCAGTCGAAGACATATTAGAATGTTCGAATGATGAAGTTATCCCTGTGGATACCTTAGATTCAGAAAATCAAAAGATAGCTATTTTTGATGATTATGTTTGCGAGCGTAATCAAAACGATATTAATAATTATTTCATCCAGGGAAGACACAAAAATTGTTGTGTAATTTACATGTCACAATCTTATTACAAAACTCCCCAAGACATTCGTTTGAACTATTCTCATTACATCTTCTTCGCGACTCCGGTTAAAAGCGACTGACAAGCAGTACGACTTTCTGTATCTGGATCGCCCTAGGAAGTTAGTAAAGCGTAACTTCAACGGTGAAATTTAATCTAATCATATTATATAATGGGACTTTTTAATGATCTTGGCGAGGAAGTTACTACTGGCAGTGTTAATATTACAAATTTTGGTATTGTGCTGTCTGAGTATGTAAAACAAAAACATTTGGTTAATTATCTTAACAAAGGCAGAAACCAGAAAAATGTTTTGAGAAGCGAGCTTAACATGGATAATAATAAAATTATCAATGTTGGTAATCCGACAAAAGCAGATGATGCAGCAACAAAGCAATTTACTGTAAGAAGAGTAATAAAAATCATACCTGATTATAATATTGATAAAATTCCAGACATGATAAAACATTTGACAACAAGTGTTGATGATAAACTAAGTCAAATACAAACAAAGTTACAAACAAACCGCGAGAAAATGCTTGAAATTCAAAACGGATTGCAAGATGAAATAAAACTTCTAGGTGATGCTTTGAAAGAGTTAGAAAAAAAAGAATATGTATTGGAAGAGAGTGAAAACTATAAGAAATTAAGCGAACAAATAAGAGCTGGTGTTCAAAATATTAATACACGGATTGGAGAAATCAATACACAAATGGTTGACAATAATGAACTTGAAACTGCTATTGCTGATGCTTCAAAACAAATGAGAACTGCTTTTACTACCGAAATAACTCAAATTAAAATATTAAATGAGCAGATAAACACCAACGTTGCTGATATCAACAAAGAGTTTGAAGATATTAAAAAGAAAATGGTTGACGATAAGTCGCTGGAGGCTGCTCTGAACAAACTGGTCGACACTGATAAACTTGAGACTGTACTGAGCAAACTGGTTAACACCGATAAACTTGAGACTGCTATTGATGATGTTTCAAAGCAATTGAAAGCCGCCCAGGAAAAAAGAAACACAGCTTTTGATGGCGAAATAGCTTCATTAAAACAGTTTAATCAAAAGTCTGGCAATTCTTGGTATAATTGATGTGTTGAAAGTAAAAGTAGACTATTTAAGTCGATTTCTACTGTTTGAATATACAATAGATGATGGAATTAACATCATGCAAGATGCTGGTGTAAGAAGCTACGGCTACGCATCATATCCAACGCGAAAACCACTTGAAAGAACCAAACATGATGCGTTTCTCCAGGCGTTTACTCTTATAACGAATCCATTTATAAATACTGAAGAATATGCTATAGAATATCCGGGTGGTGGTGAACGTCCCGGAGGCGCAATAATTGTAAAACCCGGGCGCTATATAGTTGAAGCAGACCTTACATATACAGTTACAAATACAAACATTGGTCTTGAATATTTGGTTTTGTTTAATAATAATGCACGTCCTCAGCCAAAAATAGAAAATGGTAAACGAATACTGAAAGGAACATTTGAAGTATTTCTTCCGAAATCTCATTCTTGGTACATCTTTCCAGATACAAGAGGTTTTAATACTCAAGTTTTCAATTTTGAAAAATCAAGTTTTAAACTGTACTACAAAGGTGATTAATTTTATCCATCCTATATTATATGGAACAAAAAATTGTATTATCATCGGAGAAAGCGTCAATAATTAATAGCTCGAACACACCGAGTAATTTTACAACTGTGTATGACAGACCATTAATATTAGGCAGGAACAAACAATATGGTATTGGGCTCGATAAGATTAATTCTATGACTTACTCGTGGTATAATATTAGTGAGGATTTTAATAACAAAGTGATAAGGTATCACAATGGGACAGATTGGAAAACTATTAGTTTTGCAAATGGAAATTACAGTTATGATGATATCGATAATTACATAAAAGAAGCATTGACTGTAAACAATGATTTAACTGATGACTCGCCAGTTCCAATAAGAACTGAGTTTGATTTATCAAGTTTCAAATGTTTGGTTACCATTCATAATAATTTCGTGCTTGATTTGAGAGAATCAAATTTTCACACCTTGATCGGGTTTGACAAAGATGCAGTTATCAGAGAAACTAAATTTGGAACTGTAACGCCAAACATAACAAATTCTATCGATACGTTGTATATCCACTGTGATCTGATAAGTAATTCTATTGTTGATGGATCATACGGGGATGTTATTTATGAAATAAGTACAGCTGATCTTACGAGATCATATCCTTTCAAAGATGAACCGATAAGAGTCGGATTCTGTGAAGTAAACAAAACAATCATTAACAGTATTAATATTTACATAACCGATTTCTCCGGTAAAATTATTAATCTTAATGATGTCCACACATCATTTCGATTTGTTTTGAAGGAATTAATGTAACATAAGTTATATGGCATGTTTAAAAAAAGTTTATGACACTAGCACGGGAACATATACTCAAGTTGATCGATTAACTGGAGCTGGTATATTTGACATTCTTTCAAAAGTTGGATCAAAAATATTCAGCGAGTCTGTGAAAACATCAGGCAAGAAATCATTAAAAACTGCTGGCAAGCAAATCATAGAAAGCGGCTCTAAAAAACTTGGAGATGAAGTAGGAAAAATGGCTGCTGATAAATTAGTTTCAGTTATTAAACCTAGTAAACCAAAAGGAGAGATGATTTTAAAAGAACTTACAAAGGCTGATAACAAAAAAGAAGTTGTGGCTGAAACTGAAGAAGATGTAAATGCAAAAATTAACAGATTACTTTCCGGAAGAGGAATTCATGTGAGAATTAATCGATTAATTAATAAAAAATAATCTAATTACTAGTATATAACGATGTTTCGAAGTAATCAATATAATACTAGATACGAGCATGTACATATTCAGTTAGATACCACCGTGACACAACCAGGAAATAATACCAGACAAATGAAAAGTGGTTATCAGTTTACGTTAAATGACAGAAGTTCTTACTTTGATTGGTATAACGCATATTTTGAAATCAGTTTTCAAGTAAAGATACTTGCTAATGGAGGCAATTTCGCAGACGCTGACAGAATTGCTTTAATTAACGATGCAGCTTCACTGATTGATCAAATGCAAGTAAAGCAAAATGGGAAAATAGTTTACGATGGAAATAATCTTCACAGATTTGTTAATATCAAAAGCTTGCTTGAAATTTCTGATGACTATGCAAAGACAACTGGAACAAACGAATACTTGTATTTAGATGATACGACTGCTGCAGAATCTCGGAAGGATGAAGATACCCATAATCAAGGTTTTGCTATTCGCCATGCTTTAATCATAACTAATCAAAAAGTTGACTCTATAATCCCATTAAATAAATATTCCTTCTTTGGAGGTTTGGAAACAACCATGCTTCCTCCTAGTCAGATTCAAATCAGCTTGCAGCTAACAGATGATGATGTACTAATTTTCAGAGCTGGTGGTGAAGCTGGCCGAGTAGTTATTAATAAATTAGTTTTGTGGATACCTAGAATGATATTTAACTCAGATGGTTTAAGTTATGTAATGACAAATCATATGACATCAACAAGATGGACTTATCTTCGTGAAATGATACAAGAAAGCGGAAGTACTCAACTAACAGAATCTGTATTTAGAATAACGACTGGAGTCAAAAGTCCCAAACACGTTTTTGTGTATTTGCCAAGGGCTGACAAGAGTTCTTCCCAAACACAAAATCCTCACCTTTTAGATACTTTTAAACTAAATGCTGCTGATGCTAATTGCTATTTACAATCAGCTAGATTGGAAGTTGGAAATGGAGTTTATTATCCAGAAACTGAATACAGTTATGCTAATATCATAAGAATATTCAGAGATGTTATTAATTATTCTTACAAGCAAAATGATAAAAACACCGGAACTTTACTCAATGTGGGTAATTTTAAAAATCTCTTCGGAATGATATATTTCGATTTGAGTTACAAGGAAAATGAAGTCAGTGTTGATCCAAAACAACTAAGTTTGAGATATAAACTAAACAACGTTCCTACCGCTAGATATAAAGTTTATGCTCTGGTTCTTTATGAAGTAGATGTAGTTATTGATACTGTCGGAAATGAATTGGTAATAGTTTAATCTAACTTATAATATATATGACTTACGTAAATTATTCAGTAAATTTAACAGATGGGCAGAAACAAAGTTTAGCAAAGGCTTATGAAAACAAAAGTGAATTAACACTCAGGTTAAAAAATAACCAACTGACTGGGAATTTTCCTTTGCTGCTAACAGCTACTCAAATTAACAATATTAACAAAGCTAAATCTGATGGACGGGGATTAGATATAAGTATATCAAAATCACAAATGAGGTCTCAGTCCAAGAATGGAGGCTTTTTAGGCGCATTAGCTGGTTTGTTAACTAAAACAATTTTACCAACAGTTGCTAAATTTGCTCCAAAGATATTAGGGCCTTTAGCAACAGGAGCACTTAGTGGTCTGGCAAGTACTGGATTTGGTAAAATATTTGGAAATGGAATGGTAACTGTTCCTGCTGATAAAAAACAAACACTTCTAAAATCAAATAAATTAACAGCTGCGCAAAAAAGCAAAATAGCAAAGTCAAAAGGTTCCTGCACCATTAAACTAACACAAAAACAACTGCAAGACGTACTTGCATGTGCTTCTAGTAATAAAACGGTAACTGCTCCCAGTGATAAAAAACAGCAAGAGGTAACAGCAACTGTTCCTAGTAAAAAAAACAAAAAAATTCTAAAATAAAATAAATTAACACTTGCACAAAGAAAGAAGATAGCAAAGTCAAAAGGTCACTGCCCTGTTAAACTAACTAAAAAACAACAACAGGACGGAGAATTTCTTGGAATGCTTGCATCATTAGGAAGTCCATTGATTGCATCTCTTATTAGTGGTTTAACTGGAAAAGGTTTGCAAGTATATAGAAGAGGATATGGTTTACAAGTAGACTCACAAATAAGACCATACAGAAGTATCCCATTCATAAAAAACATTTTTAAAAATGAACATTTATCTAACTTAGATATAACAAAATGGGTTAAGCAGCTAGGCATACAGAACTTCAGGGGAGTGTTTAGCAAGAACAAATTACCAACAAAACAAAATAAACAAGAATGCGGTATTATTAATCTTGATGATTATATTTGACCTGGCACAAACTGGACTTGTTACTATGATAATTATTACTTCGATCCGTTTGGCCTAAGCCCATTCAATACCAAGATAAAACAAGTGTTCTGTGTGGATATGTCTGCCTATTCTTCATTAAAAGGTTACAAGAAGGAAATAGTACGTATGGTATTCTTTACAAATTATTAAAGCCTTACAAACCAGTGAAAAATGAAAACATCATAACATCATATTTTGTAAACGAAGTTTAATCTAATCATATTATATATGAGTTACTGTATAAAAGAAAAGATGGTTACTGAAAATATTAATCCTCAGTATGTTTTAGCAAAAAATGGTAGAAAAATGTTAAGAGCAACTTGTGCATCTTGTGGTATTACTAAAACAAAGTTTGTTAAAAACGCAGAAGGTGGTAATATTGATATTCATAAAGTTTTGCTCCCTTTGCTACCTAAAAAAGGGCTAACACTTCCTGGTTATAAATATTGCGGTCCTGGTAATCCACTTGATAGCGGAGAACCGGCAAATGAACTAGATGCTGTTTGCAAAGATCATGATTATTGCTATGACGAAAATCCTAGTAATAAATCAATGTGTGATAAAAACATGCTTGCTGGTTTGAAATCTAGTAAGTCTAAAACTATCGGAGACAAGATTGCTAAGAATTTGATAGTAAAACCAGTCATTAGTACAAAATATAAACTTGGTCTTGGAAACTCAAAAAACTAGAAAAGGCGTTGAAATGGACTGACAAGTTAGCAGATGAACTTCATAAACCTATACGAAGAAAGTTCACTCAACGCCGTGTGATTGTTAATGAAATTGATAAAATATGGTCTGCTGATTTGGTTGATATGCAATCGTTTTCAAAGTATAATAAAGGTACTAAATATTTGCTTACTGTTATTGATTTATTTAGTAAATTTGCTTGGGCTATACCTGTTCCAAATAAAACTGGTTTAGAAATTACTAAAGCGTTCCAACAAATAATGAGTACAGGAAGACACTGTAAATTGTTGTGGGTTGATCAAGGTGCGGAGTTTTACAACAAGACTTTTAAGCAATTCGTTGTTGATAATAATATCAAAATGTAGCACACGTTTAATTTTGGAAAAGCTGTAGTAATTGAACGATTTAACAGAACATTAAAAGAAAAGATGTGGAAATATTTTACAGCTAACAATACAAATACGTATTTAGACGTGCTTCAGGCGATGGTTGATAAGTATAATAATACAAAACATCGGAGTATTAAAATGACACCAACTGAAGCTAGTGATGAGAAAAATAAAGGAATAGTGTATTTCAACTTGTATGGAAAGATGAGAAGTAATCAAATTAAGCCAGAGTTTAAAATAGGGGATAATGTTAGAATCAGCAAATATAAAAGAACGTTTGAGAAAGGCTATACTCCAAATTGGACTGAAGAAATATTTGTTGTTGATACAATTCAAAACACAAATCCTGTGACATACAAAATAAAAAAAGATTTAAACAACGAAAACATTGAAGGAAGCTTTTATTAATTAGAAATGATAAAAGCAAAGCAAGAAATATTTAGGATTGAAAAAGTAATACGACGTGATTACAAAAAGAAACAAGCATTGATTAAAAGGAAGGGTTATGATAATAACTTTAATAGTTCGGTCTCATTTAAGGATATTCAAAACATTAAAACGTAATCGTACAAAACGTCGAGGCTAAATATAATTAACCTGCCGCGTAATAACGCTGTGTACCTTTAAAGTGTCCCCGGAGACGCTTTATTTGAAAAGCCGATATCGTTACACACTCGGGGTATTTAAAAAAACAACGATATAATCAGTCAGGTTTATTTACATACGTTAGCTGTGTGCTTCGTATACAATATCGATCCAATAAATTCTCATTTGTAGTTTATCAACGCGACAGGCTAATTATAGCCAACGCAGTGCTGGTATAATTTTTCCAATAATGATCAAAGGGAAATAACAGTTACTTTTATTTTGATAAATAATCGGCGCGGGTTATCTCTCTTTGTTTTTTCTAATATAATGCTAAAAATGATTTAACGTTTTGTAACACTTTTTTTGTTTTAATTAATATTTAAAAGTACTTTAGAGCAAATGTTAATGCTATTATTACCAAAACAACTAATTTATCAGATTGTGTCGCAGCACAATGCTAATTAGAATTAAAAACAATGATAATTTGAATTTATGCAAATTTAAAACCTTTTTTAAAGTTCTGCGGTCGGTGGTATAGTATATATAGACGATCGAGGCATAGTATCTATCGGTTATATGTATGCAAGTGTAGGTTACCTCGTGAAAATGACAGTTATTTGCTAACTTGTTGTAGTCTCAAAATCGTGGCGCTTAGTAGATGGTATCTGTGTAGTTCCGTTACTAGCAAACTAATATTGGGATGCAGCTGCAAAAATTCTTCCCTGATATGTGTTTGCTGGTAATCTATGGAGCGAGCCGGGCCCATTGAAAAGTTAAATGGATTGTGGGATGAGCGCAAGCGTATATTTCCTAATCAAAACCAGGTGACACATTAACGGCTGTGCACAGCTGCGTAACAAGAATGTGTACAGCCGTTAATGTAAAATACATGCGCATAACATGTGGCTTTTGCGAAAATTAATAAAATAAATTGCAAATGTTTTAGTTATTTACAAAAATTAATAGATAATGGGGGTTTTGGTAAAGTTCTTCCTAAGCGGATGGCAATCAAGCAGTTTGTATAGTTGTGAGGGGTCTGACAGCAAGCATGTCATCGCCATTTGGCGTTTTGTAAATGTTTGTGTTAAGGGTAACAGGAGACAACTAATAATGGCTGATTATTTGTCGCGAGGGAGGAACTGGCCTTTTGCCAACTGGCCTTATACCCCCATTATCTCTACTACTAATGTGGACAATGGAGGACGGATGTGGAAATTCGGGCATTTGCAACCATGTTAAACACCAACGTGTATGTGTATTGCAATTACGGAGGAAGAACATGCTGGACCAAATTTCCGCCAATAAATTCAACGGCCGAAGGCAACGTTTACATGCTGCACCGCCATAACCACTACGAGCCCGTGTTAGACGTTAAAGATGATATCTTTAGCAAACCTCCATATTTACCAATTGGCAAATATGTTCCAAAACAATTCAAGGGGTATGTGTCAGACATCGTTCTCGGCGCTGCACTTGTCAACAATTACTGCGATGAGAGAATTTTACAGGAAATAGAAACGTGTCCAGACACCATTTACGTCCATACTTTCAAAAATAACCCATACAATATTCCTGGAACTGAACATATAGCAAACCAGATGGATCCGAATATTTTCAATCTTCTCTGTGACGAAGAGGACTTTGCTACTCACTGGCTGTAATTTTCCATTCCAAAATGTGCAGTTACTGTTTTTTGTTTTCCATATTAGCATACTTTATAACACAAATAAATGTCTTGCGTTTTCATTGGTCAAGCGTCATAATCCCGTTATTCCGTTGACAAAATAATGAACTAAACCAATAGATATAGACAACTGTCTTGATGACTTAAAAGCTACACAGTTCGTAGATTTTGACCCTAAGCAATTTATAACGATAATTGTTCATGTTCCGTTATGTAAATGAAATGACAAGAGCTACGCATTATAAATAGTAATAAAATGGTCAACAAAGGTCAAAAATTAGCGTAAAATGAAGTTGTAAAATTATTGCATCTGCAGTATTCTAAATTCGTTATAATAGTTATTGACAGTGTATACCTGGGCATATACCATGTCAGTGCTCATATAACCCCTTGGCTAACGCCTCCGTATACACTGTCAAGAACCAGTATAACTAATAATGTATACTCCATATATAGTTAAAGAGGCGTATCGATATGAATATGGAACATGCACATATTTACCTAAATTTTAAAGTAATACATGAAATTAAACCGTTGAACAGTGTAAATGGTTTAGAAAAACGGGTACTTGGAGTGACTGAAACGCAAATTTACCACACTCTCAATAAATTAAATGTGTTTGACAATTATCTACGAAACTACTATTTCGCGGGAAAAGTTGACTCTTTTTTACCAATTTTAACGAGACCATATATAGTGTATAGCAATGATTAAATGAATTTTATATAAATGTATTTTGATAGTGAATTTAAGTCGATATGACTCTATCAGGCATATGATTAAATGAGTTGTTCATAAAATGTATTTTGATTTAGTAAATTTGGTAGTGAATTTACAGTCGATATGCCTCTATAAGTCATATATATTCTATAAGGCGTATTTCATTCTGCTATCTTGAAAACACACAAGAGAAAGCTTGCACCTCGACCGATACTTTTGACTATTTGTACGTTTACTGTAAGGTACGTTTGTATTTTAAATGAATCGAACTTCCACGACCTTTAAGCGGCGATAAGTTTTGTGATTACAAGTCGGCGACCTTTACCATCGCACATAGGAGATCTCGCTAGAAAAAGACATGCCAAATAGGTCAGAGTTAAAGGTAACATGTAGAAGTTTTGGGTGTACGATTTCCACAGTATATAATTCTGAAAGTTTCGGAATGTGCGCAATACTATTTCATTTCACCGAGTCTTAAACTGTGAATGGTTGGACTTGATCCATCCATAATATATTAGGCATTCGTATCAGTTAGTGTTTTATTTTCGGTCATGTAAAGGTGGTGTAACGTTATATTTAGACCCCGTCGGTAATTTACATAAGGGTCATTTTACAACGTTGAAAATTGACCTCCTGAGTCATTTCAACGTTACATCACCATTACATGACAGACCCATAAAACATAAACAACCAGGTCAGTAATGCGACTCGAACCAACGACCCTAAATCGGTGAGAGCTTTTGAAATGAACGTTGAAATATGACCCGACTGTAGTTGATCAGTTTTCAGACATCCCGTCCATACATTACACATATAGTCACCAATTTTACATATAGACGTTAATAAACATCTAAAGATGTGTAGCTGGGTTTTAATTTCTATATCTGACCAGTATCTGCAGAGTTATGGCCGATGCATTGGCAAAGAATTCTTATTATTAGCTTGTGGCGCGCTCGAATGTATAACTAAACGTTTATTACTTACAGTCCTGAAAAATACAGAAATGTTAATCTGTGATCTGTATGGTAATAGGCAAATTGCGTAAGATTATTGGGATCAGTTTTCAACGTTGAAATATGACCTGACTATAGTTGATCAGTTTTCAACGAGGGTCAAATTTTCACGCATGGATGGATCATTAAATAACGGGCGGGGTCAGTTTTCAACGTTGAAAATTGATCAGTCATCCGTTGAAAAGTGACCCCTGGGGTCAATTTTTAACGGGGTCAAAATTTAATGTAACAGGAATCCACTTTGATACTTTGTTATCAGCTTGTTGGATTCCAGGTACCAAACAAGTCTCTCATTAATCATTCGTTCCATGGTTTTACATATACAACTCGTTAAAGCAATAGGGCGCTAATTTATTGGGTCCGTATGCTCCTTTCCAGGTTTGGGACTGGAACAACGATTGCTTCCCGCCAAGAATCGGGGAAGTTTCCAGTCACCCAGACCTTATTAAATATATCAAGAAGTGTAGAGAGACAGGTTTCAGGTAAATGTTTTAATAATTGATAATGGATATCATCAGGACCAGCTGATGTATCATAAGCCTTTTTAAGGGATTCTCGAAGTTCTTTGAGAGTGAACAGTTTATTGTATTTCTCCAAATTGTTTGACTTGAAATTCAGCTTCTTCTGGTCTTTTAGTTTCTTATTTTTTAGAAAATTTGGTTGACAATTTTCGAAAGAAAGGTTTTTAGAAAAAGTTTCTGCCAACGCGTTCGTAATAGCTTTGACAGACGTAATATCTTCATTATTAGTTTTAAGATGATTTACACAACTAGAATTACCTTTAACGTTTATTTTCCGGACCACGTCCCACGTCTTCTTAAGAGATGAGCGAGAGTTCAGCCTAGATATATAAGATCTCAAGGATTTCCTCTTGCTATCCTTAATAGTGCGACGGGCTTTCGCACGAAAAACTCTTAAAGTATCTAAATTATTTTGAGTTGGCCGCAAATTAAAAGCATTCAATGCAGCTTTACGATCGCTGACTGCCTTTTTGCCGTCATCATCGTACTATGGTTTATGTGGGCGTTTTGGATTTGCCGAGGTTTTTGGAATAGTTTGATCAGCTATATATGAAAGGTTTTGGTAAATAGAGCAGTTGCGTCTTCGACATCGTCGAAAACGGAAGGCTTTAATTGTTCCTCACAAAGAGATTGAAACGTATCCCAACCAGCTTTGCGAAGTTTCCATTATTGCGTTTTTTCGAGAAGTGGAGGGCCGATATTTTCAAGAAATAAGGGGAAAATGGTCACTTTCACATAGGTCGTCAACAACACTCCACGAAAATTAATTGAGTTAGGAAGACATCTATGTCCACCACTAAATACCTGTTGAAATCGAACAAACTTATCCTACATGAGTTAGGAAGACATCTGAGTCCACCATGTACTTCTTTCCTACCATTCAGTTCTATTCTATGATATGGCTGCTGGACTCAGATGCCTTCTTAACTCATGTAGGATAATTTTGTTCGATTTCAACTGGTATTTAACGACAAATTACATGAGCAGGACCCCTATGCTTTTAGGGAACTATGTTTAACACTTTTGGGGATCTAGGGAACAGTGTAAATACTTTTAGTGATCTTTGGAACATGGGCAAAATACTTTTGGGGAACTTTTGCAAATATTTTTGGGGATCTAGGGAACAATGGCTATTACTTTAAGGGACTGAGGAACAAGGACCCCTCTGGGAGGGCCTCTCTACTGCTAAACTGTGTCTCAATAGAAAAAGTTGTTTTTTTCACAGTTTGAAAATACACCCGACTGTAGTTATTTAACTGTTTTTATCATTATCATTATTTTCTACCGGCATTTAAAACAGCATATGTGCCGCAAAACATGCCATATACACGTCGAATAGATGCGAATTAATACCTAAACAAATAAGCATAAATTTAAACTTGCAAAAGGAAACTAAACGTAGACAAACAGGTTTTATTGCATAATCACATTTCTAGTAACTGATAATAATAATAATAATAATAATAATAATAATATTAATTAATAATAATAATAATAGTAATAATAACTAATACTAATAATAATAATATAACAACGATTTTATTTAACGAGATAACTCATTTGAAATTTACCATATCATCCCTTATTTTTTAATTGTTTTAGCTTTATATATTTACCTTAATTAAGAAATATTAAATGAGTACCTGTGTTTTATCGGTGGATAAAATACAGTTAGGAGTTCGGATGCGTAGTAATTAAATCACGAGTGCGTGAGCACGAGTGATTTAATTCCTCGCATCCGAACGACTAACTGTATTTTATTCACCGATAACATACAGGTACGTTTTTATTATATCGATTCTAACACAACAATAACCCCATTGTTTACGCTTTTGTTGGGGCACTATATGTTATCTCGGAGGTCAAGGTAATCAGGCTGCTATGTTTGCAGGCTGTTCCATTGGGCGCCCCCGTATGCAAAATTCTGCGTTTCAATACACTACTAGTCACGTGACAAACAATTAAGTCATTGCTTACGTCATATAGCTTGCGCTGTATGACGTCAAACGTTCTCAACTTGTTCAAGATGCTTATTACTGTTATATGTACTGATGCATATGATGGGTTTATACCGGGGGTGTGCACGGTTTGGGAGCATGGCACGTTTGTTGTAATTAACATTTCATTAAAATTACTGTTGACGTATATTTAACAAGTGACGTCATGTAACGCGGCGCTTCAACAGATGAAATATACGCGGGGAATTAATGGAACAGCTGTATTTTATCGTAGAATAACATACAGCTGTCTCTTTTCTTTGTGTATATGGAAAACTGCGGAGGTCGTGTTAGAATTTTAATTAATACTTAATTTCTTCATATTACATTAGTTTTTTGCGCACAGTATGATCTGTCTGTGTCGACGTGCCGTAAAACACCATTCATTCATGAATTCACCATTCATTCATTCATTCATGAATTCTTTCATTCATTCATTCATTCATTCATTCATTCATTCATTCATTCATTCATTCATTCGTTCTTTTGAAACTATTCGATCTTCTATGAGGCTCTCCAATAATGATTATGATAATCTCCATTCAAACAAACAGCACACCACCAAGGTCTCTTGTTAAGCAAATTGTGTTTGAAAATGAATTGTTATAGTATAATTTTTGGCGAATGATAATAAAGACAAAACAAAAGAAATAATTGACCAATCTATTGAATCCCTGTTTTTGGAATGACTAACTCGTATACGTTATAAACTCGTAAGGTTTGTTATCTTATCCACCGACATACCCAACAGTAAACCTCGTTGGAATGTGCTTTTTAAATAAATCGACTGCGTATCCCGAACTATAGGTGAATTGTTCAGTACGTGACCTTAACCTTGTCCCCAGTGACCCCCAAATGCAATCCCAAACTTTCTTTTCATATAAGCTACCTACCGAGCCTACTAATTCCAATATCTCATTCTTAAATGAAGTTAATGAGCGGAAACTGTTTCTCTATTTTAGAACTACAAGGGTATTGCATAATCAAATAGATCAGTTTTCTTTATAACTAATATGCGCCTATTTTCTGTGTGCTTTTTAACGAGAGAGATCGTGTTTGTACGTTGACGTTCTTCTTTCTTTCGTTTCCTTGTAACATTGAACGTCTAAAATACATCTTCATCATAACTGTATTTAAATTGTGTAATGAATTTTCTGCATTCGTCTCAAACTTCAGAACATTATTTCAATCCAGTTCACTCCGCTCTCATCTCTAGCAATTTAAAAATTACCGAAGCTTTTCTTTAGTAATTTATGCAAGTCGTAAAACTGGTTCAACCCTAACGGTACGTCGGTATTGGGTTTCTGATTTCGGACATATGAATTGAATTGAATTGGATTTTATTGTCGCACCAACAGCTACGGTCATGAGGCGATTTTCCAGCTTACACTGGTGAAGAAAGACCCCTGGTGTCCTCCGGGCAATTTTCGTGCACGCGCGAACACTTGGGTAGAACCACAACGTTCCGCAAGCCTTTGGCCATATGAACAATGGTATCCTATTGGCTTGGTCGTCCTTCGTTTGACATGAGAAATAGAAGCGTGCATGGAGGCACGCTCCATTTAAGTATGACCACTTTCCAGGAACAAACGTTTGTTCAGTAGTGTTAATGTGACATTGTACAATGAAAATAGCAGTAAGTACAAGAGTCAGAGTATAAATATCGATATAAAAATCGAACAGGAAAAGTAGCATTCAAGGACGACAGTCAACCATAAACACACACAGAAACAAAGTACAACTTCAAAGATGAATAAAAGGCCAAATAAGACATCATGAACACAAAAGGGTTGACAATAGGGATACCGACTTGGAACGGTCAATGGCACAAATAGGCCGCTGGGGGTTTAAACCAGGTTTTAAGGAAAAACTGGATTAATGAATGTCGCTTCCACATATTTTTCATAATTTGTTAATAGGACTAGTGTAATGTATTTTGAAAAAGCACCAGAATTCATCAACGTAGGAAACATTCTAACAGAGGAAAACTTGTTTAAATATGTTTATATTTCAATACTTGTTTGCCATAAATAATGACCAATACGACGTAATTTGTGTCAATAAAGCTTGTGGCCGCCATCCTGTGTTTTAGGATGTTTATGGCTTAACTCTGCACTAAGCAGAGCACAGGATTAATAATATACAAGTGATGGCTGAAGCATGTTCTAAAAGACTACTTAAAAACAAGAAAGATTTTATGATGTTCCATTGGTGAGAAGAGAACCGCATATATTTGATCATGATGGATTTTAGACTAGGAAGGCAACAGTTTGAACCCCCGGTGGCCTACTTTGCCACTGACCGTTCCAAGGCGGTAGTCCTATTGTCAACTCTTTTGTGTTTGTGATGTCGTTTGCATTTATTGTTACTTTTGCCTTCTTGTTTGTCTGTTTGAGTGTTTTGTTGTTGACTGTCCTCCTTGAATGCTACTTTCCCTGTCCGATCTTTTTATATTTCTTGTATGCATAAACACAGTTAAATATTATCGGAGGTTGTCTTAAATTAGACGAGACATTGCTTTCGGTCTACAATAAGATGTAATAGCTCGACTTACCTACAATCCCATTTGTTGTTGCACAATAAAACCAAGTTAGCAACTTCATTCGCTAGGTTGTGTGTGTTGCTTCCAGTTTATTATCTGTACTGGTCCTTTCGGATCAATGAGCCCAATATACAGGTGGCTTTGAAGTACATCTTAAGCCAGTGCTATGGGCGTGAGAGTTGTTGCTTTCTTACATTTCCTTTCATGAACAGACTCAATAAAACCAAGTCTCTACTTTATTTTTGTGGTTGTGTTTGTTGCTCCCAAAGGACCTCCTTTATCAGAATTTGTTTTTAAGTAGAAGACCGCTTAAGCCGATGGTAGCGGGCATGATATGTGTTGCGCCAACAATTACCTCTCATAAACAGACTCAATTAATGTGCTCCTTTTCTCTCTTGTGTTTGTTTGTTATTTCAAAGGGATCCGCTTTTCAGTATGTATTGACAGTCACACTAGCGGGTGTTTAGTGCTGCGTGTCGTATGTAAAATACGTCCCGACTGCAAATCAGTCGTGTTATCACTTACCGGTCATTTCTGATTCAGTAATGTTATTACTTACTGGTCCTTTGAGATCATCAAGCCCAATCTTTGTGGCTTTCAAGTAGAATATCGCTTAGGCCGGTGCTAGGAGGCGTGAGATGTGTTGCACTTTACATTACCGCTCATGAGTAGACTCAGTAAAACCGAGTCTGTTACTTTTATCTCTTGTTTGTGTTTGTTGCTTCCAAGGGATCCACTTTTCAATATTTATCAATACAACCGACTCTGCTACATTTGCCTCTTGTTTGTGTTTGTTGCTTCCAAGGGATCTACTTTTCAGTATTTATTTTCATATGGTCAGCAGAGGCATATGAAAGGGCAGAAACAAAATGAAAATAACACATAATTCGTGTTGTGTTTTGCAAGAAAGCACGCAAACAGATGTTGATCACAAATATCAAATTTTCAGTGGAGGGCTTGCATAACCATTTCATTTACTGCTACATCTATGGCGGAAATTGAAAACAATCTGAAAATAAAATAAATGACATGTTATATTACATATATGAAATGGCATTGCCAGGAAAATAAAAGCTATATTAGAAGATTAGGTGTCCCCGAAACTATTCATAATAATTTAGTAACGTTTTAGTATTTTGGCCGACCCCCACACCCTAGCAAAGTCGCTGTTGAGTAATTTCATAAAAATCTCTCATTCGTATGTTACATATGGAAGAAACATTCTAAAAAAGAGCATGACATAGTTGAAGCAAAATGATATAAAGATATTTCTGTTCGACTACTGTCAAAATCCTGTAATACGCAATATAAAATCTAACCCGGTTTCTAAGCATGTAGTAGGCCTCCAGCCCTAGTACAGGTTTCAACGATCGTGTTTATAATCAATAAAAATTACACTATTGATATTTGCAAAACTAGTTATACATATTATATTTTAAACTGTTAAAGGTTACAATAATACTGAGAAAAATCAATTGAACTGTTGTTTAACAGCGATCATATAATAGCCGACCGGGAGAGTGGGAATATATCGATATTTGTTACGGCAATTGGAAAACAAAGGAAATAAAAACATAAGTAAAGAGGTTCATCCGACCCGGTTTATACACTTTTATTATTACAATAGTGTCCAACCGGACCTACAAGCCATAACACAGGGCACACCGATCTTTTTTGAACTTATATGATTTTCCCTAAAATCATAAACTCCTATCAATAAAGATGAATGTATACATGACAAAAATAAGGCAGTAACGATTTATTTATTAATCTACGTATTTATTAAGTTGTATTTATAATTATGTACCTGCGCCTGGTTCAAGACCTAAATATTGAAACATCGGGTCGTCCAATGTGACACCGAGCACTTTCGTCAAATCTGCAGAAATTTTATGCCACGGTAACTGATTCAGGTTTACTTCCGTCGTCCCAGCTGTTTGAAAACCAAATAAATATACTGTATAATAATTTATGAAAAACACGAAACGATGCAAGCGTTATCAGTTCAATGAGACACAACCCAAAGTCAATATTGAACATGTCATTGCATGGATTTAGTATCAGACCCGGAATACTTTAACAATGTTCCTATACAAATGATTACGAAGTTAGTGTTTGTGAGTTGTTTTTTTCCTTAGCAAAACAAAAGCAAGAAACAAAGGAAAAGCCATACAATAGTATACTCTTATAAGAAACAATAAACATTCAGTGCATTTTAATTTTTAATTTTGCTTATTTCATAAAATCGGTAAAAGTTACCTTCTCTAGTATCCCTGACCATCAGGTTAAAAAAGCCTGTATCACAAGAACTTGTCCAATATACTTGAATCAACGCATATTTGGTTGGATCTTGGGTAAAGAATCTGCTTCTCGAAAATGTATCTGGGCTTACTTAAAACATAAAACACAGGCAATTAGCGTTAACCGAGAAAGATCTGGGATGATGTCTAGTTTCGATAAATTGTTATTTTCTTCCAAATATACAAATATTTCTCTTCTATTGGCTTTCCAAGATTTCAGTGCAATTGTTCATAGCATTACTAGAAAGATCATTTGAAGCATTCATGTCTGAGCTATGGATGTAAGGAAACTGAAACATATTTAAATAATACTAACCTAGATACATCTTCTGTTTGCATAGTGAACCTGACAAAACACTTCAAGATATTGAAATTCACGTCCATGTATGTTTTCTTATCGAAACGAAACAAACTAGTCATGATAAATTAATTATCATCATATTCTCACATGTTTTAGTGGCATGACAATTATCATTAAATTAATGAAATTAAAATTACTTCAAATTCGAAGTCTCTTTTCTTAATAATGTCAAGGAAAGTTTGATTTCATACAGCATTGTTGCTGTTAAACAAGAATATAAAGTTATGACTTGGGAACCATTTAACCCTACGTTATACAACTATGCTTGTTAAAACTATTAGATAGAATATCAGGAAGAACAAACATTGGACAGAACTTTGAAAAAAGCTTAGAAAGAAGCTTTGTCAACATATTCTGTTCTGGTTTAAAAAAGGAGCAGGCCAGTGTGGGATGTTCTAGATAGTTCGGGATGTGGGAAAATCATAACTCATTAACCCACTTAAAACTGCTATGCTCTTTTTTGTAGTTTTATTTTGCAGACATTATTAAAATAAAAGATGGTACAAATTTAACCTTGGACTAGTTCTACACCGCATTTGTCCTCTGTAAGGATCGCTTTGCGATCAAACGCCAAACACGTAGATGTCGCGTAGTCGCTAAAATGAAAACATTTACATTTATTTTACTTATATGAAACTGCAAATATAACTTAATATAACATGCAATTTGTTGTTCTTTGTTTCTGTGTTTGTTTGTGGTCGACTGTCGTCCTTGACAGCTACTTTTACTGTTCATATTTTACATTTTTTACATCAACTTGTATTGGTTTTATAAAAGTCGTTAAATATATTCGGGTTAATAAAGGGGTGACAGTTTAATACAGTTTAGTGTAATCGGCAGTGAAGAATAAAAACTAGGCGGATTATCTCGGCGTTTATTGTACGTAACATTATCTAGCGTCAACAACATATATGGCGGCATCCACATCAAGCGTAGCATTCTCTTTACAGAAAATGTGGATAATCAAAGCCTCGCAATTCTTTAGTTTCTTAGCTTCGTCTAATTAACGTAATAATAAACAGCACTGACATATTCCCTGTTTAATTAAACACTTTTTTACGGATAATAAAGTGAACATTTTGCGCTATACCTATGGCTATAGTATTATATTAACATATAATTTCTCATTTGGTAAGAAAAACATATGTTTAAAATAAAATTAACACTGCTACTGAAAGGACAATCACGCATGCACGCGTGCGAGCACACGCACCTATGTTTGTTGTATCTATGCTATTCAATATTATCACTTGAAAACAGAATGTGTAAAAGGTGCCGGAAAGCAATTCATGCAAATACGGATACCATGTAAACTAAAGTATACGGATATTATTTCTATATTTTGAACTGTGATCTTTGGAAAACTGAAACATATTCGATTCAGGTTATACGTACCCACATGTACGTACGTACCTACCTACCTAGACACACACACACACACACACACACAAACACACACACAGATAAAACAAGAGAAGGCTATAAGACCTCTTGTACAAGTATGTTGAATGACAACAAACATATATCCTTTAGCATGTTAATACAATGTCTAGCCTCAATTGAGCTATACGCTGATTTTTTTTTAATATGTGAAGGAAAGTTTTTAAAACTTTATTAGCAATCCCGAAAATCTTGGATTGAGGTCTGCAACACAAAATTTGAAAGGCCCTCGCCAAAAAAACATTGATGTTTAGTTTCAATGGAATATTAACTACTGTTTCAAAGGAAGTGTCAGGTTTATTCAATTCCCTCTATAACTCTGTGTTGCAAATATGTGGCTTTCCTGTGGTGGCTAATTTGGCAATTTGACGTAGACGAAAAATACAAACTGATAATTTAAGTTTAATACCTAGCAATCAATTTTTAAAAGGAATTGTCATAATATATGCTGCGTCTCTTAAAATGAAGTTAAGATTTTGGCTGTTTCTAATAATTTGAAAATCCTATTGACTTGACCTAATGTTTCATTCTGTAAAAGCATCTCCTTTGCAGAAATGAATACTTTTAGAGCCACGTTTTACCATGCGGACATCATTTTAACAAACAGTCTAGGTTTTACGGATCATTTCCGTAAATAAGAGGTCCAAATGGCCCTGAGTCTCTCACCTGAGAATTTTTGCAAAGAGGAAAAAGTAAAAAGTAGTTAACAAGTGCAATTGATTATTATTTTGAAAACTGTGTACGCCATAAGGTAAAGTTGCCTTCGTATTTTACAGAGAATGTTTGTATGGAAAAGGATGGATAGGAAATCCCGGAGCACAGCCACCGTTTTACCCTAGGAACTTCATTTGTACAACTTTTATAGTATGTTTAACTCTATGAAAAACGGTGATCCCTCGGGTGGGGCCAGATTAGACCCCAAGTTTACCATTTGAACACACTTAGTAGCGGAACGTCAGCTGAAAATAATTAAAATATTAAACCGTTAGCTTTTGAAGTTTCGGAGAATATTTTTTTAAGTTTTTCCCTATAACAGTCTATGCAAAACTGTGGCCACTGGTGTGGGCCCAAATTCGACCGCAGTGTCACCATTTGAACAAATTGTTGGTATTCCTATGGGTACGAAGTGTGCACCACTTGTCGCAGATTTGTTTTTATTTTGCTATGAAAGAGATTTCATGTTGAGTCTTTCACCAGATACCCAGGCAGAATGTTATTGAAGCTTTTAATGACACCTCTCGGTATCTGGATGACATACTGTACATTGACAACCCTTTCTTTCCAACTATGGTTGATAATATTTATCCTAAAGAACTTCAGCTAAATAAAGTTAATATATTTGATAATAACGCTTCTTTTCTTGATTTAGATCTTTCGATTGAGAATGGTGAAATAATTAGCAAAATCTATGACAAGAGAGATGATTTTAATTTTGACATTGTTAATTACCCCCACATGGAAGGGGATGTTCCCCGAGCAACTTCTTATGGGGTGTATGTGTCTCAATTTATTCGTTTTTCAAGAGCTTGTACTCGAGTTGTGGACTTTAATATTCGTAATCTTTGTATAACTAAAAAGCTACTCAATCAGGGTTACCGTTACCATAAACTTCGTAAAACCTTTGCAAAATGTTATTATCGTAACCCTGATCTTCTTTCCAAATATAAAAGTAATTTAAGGACTCTTCTGCGACAAGGACTATCACAACCTGACTTCTATGGTGATGTGATGTACTGCATACTTGGTGGTGGACCCTTTTACAGTTCGCCACTGTGCTTTCCTCTTTAATTGTACGATTACCGGACATGCTGTGGACCCTATGATGTCGCCTACCTAAAGCCCATTGGGACGGTGGCGTTTGATGTTTGTCTATGAACTTTCTTGTAGTGACCTTAATGGGTTTTTTCTTGTAGATCTGGCTTCTGCCAAGTCATTGAGTACCTTCATTGTGGCTTTCTAGGCTATTATTTTGTTTGATTATATTTACACGAGTATGTTTGTGTTTTGCTTATATTGCCTATTGATGCTGCCTTGTTGGTTAGATATTAGGGGATTTCTTTATTTACACTGTCCTGTTTTAATGGGATGACAGTAGGGTTAGTGTGAGGTTTGGTGCACCCTAGAACCGGTTTAAACCTCCTGTGGCCTACTTTGTCACTGACCGTTCCAAGGTGGTAGCCCTATTGTCAACCCTTTTGTGTTTGTGATGTCGTTTGCTTTTATTATTACTTTTGCCTTCTTGTTTGTCTGTTTGCATGTTTGTTTCTGTTTTATGTGTTTGACTATCCTCCTTGAATGCTACTTTCCATGTCCGATCTTTTTATATCTCTTGGTACAGGGCAATAAGCTGATGGTGAATACAAAATATTAAACGTTTGGCTCTTATAGTTTCAGAGAAGAAGATGTTTCGAGTTTTTTCCTGTATAAGTCTGTGTAAAACTGTGACCCCTGAGGCAGGGCCAAATTAGAACAAAACTTGGTAGAGGATCCATAAGCTGATAATAAATAAAACATATTAAACCTTTATCTCTTGTAGTTTCAGACAAGACGATTTTCAACAGGAAGTTCTTCCCTATAACTATATGTAAAACTGATTCAACAAACCTAAGGTCCCAATCAAAGAAAAATGAACTGAGTTGTATTTTTTGAGAAAAAAATATGAAAAAGAAATAAATAGAAAATTAGAAAAAAAATCAAATAGGAAACAAAGAAAATCAATTTAAAAAATTCAACACATGAACCAAGTTTTTTTATGAAAAATATGTGCCTCCAATGAGATTTGAACCCACGACCCCTGGAGTTTCCAGTTTACATTATCAAATATTGAAAAAGTGCCATAAATCGATGTTACTGGTTTGATCTGGCTGGTTTCAAACTCATCCGAGTCTTGAGAAGAAGAGTGTTTAAGGTTTTGACCATATATGGTAATGGAGGCCATTTTGGATGTCGCATTGACCGAATTTGTAAACATTTGAAAGGCACTGATCTCAGTATCGTCCACGCGGAATGTTGTCAAAATTGATATATGTCTATGTAAAACATCTAAAAAGTTTTCTTTTGTAAAACTGTGACCACGCGATTAGGCCAAGTCTTACCCCAGAGTCTCTATTTGAACAAACTTGGTGGAAGACCATTAACTAAGGCTACATGCAATATACGAGAGCATGTGATTCCAGAAAAGAATATTCTTGGAGTTTTATACAAGTACGGGTAAAGCTGTGAAGCCAGGAATAGTGCTCAATTTAACCCCGGAAGCACCACGTGAACATATTAGGTACAGGATGGTAAGATTATGCTACATGCAATATATGAGATCCCTAGCTCTATTGGTTCAAACAAAAATAAGATTCTCATTTCGTTCGAGAAGAAAGTGGCGAGAGATAGGCATCACTTTATCTTTTATCTTGAATTTAAACTCGCATTGTGTGATAACGCAAATAGACGATCTTCTGGGCAAAGTAAGTTGTATGTTTGTATGATCAAAACTAGAAAAGAAATAGATCAATGCTGCAAAGTTAAATGCTAGTAGTTAATTACTTGTTTGTACGCAATGAGACATGAGTATACATTATCGTATTTAACAAGAGTGTATAGTTTCGGGAAACAAGCTTTACCGCAGTTATTAGAGTTCGTAGAAATAAACGGCTACTGATTCAATGATTATGTAAAAATACACCGACATTTTAAAACATATAATATCTAGGAGAAACTGAACATTAAAAGAAGAAACTATGTTATAAAAATACTAATTCCTTTACACCTTTATTGTATGCGTAATGGTGTTATTGTGTGTACATGTTATAGCAAAGGTTAAAAAAGAATATCTGGTCAAACTAAATGCATGCACCCATCGATAAATGTGTACATCCGAACCATAAGTGTATATTATCGTATTCGACAGGAGTGTCTAGTCTCGTAAAAAACGACAGTTTGGGTGAACACGCAAAAAGCTAATATTCCGGGTAACGTATATTGTTTTTAAAGAAATAGATCAATATATATATAAGAAGCATTCCTGTGAAATATGAGTAAACTTGACAGCGGAAGTGTTGCTAACGCCTTTTCTCTGCATAAATATGTGTTACTCCTATACATACATTTTGGACCCCTTTGGTGAGACCATTGTTTACCACGGGAAGAAAGAATTCAAACCTAGCAATTAACTCTAACAAAGAAGGTTTCACAATATATGGTGCTGTTTTTTAGAATAATAATTTTAAGGTTTTGTATATTTCTAGTAATGACGGTCATCTGGAATGTAAAATCTCTATAAACAACTGTTATAGCTCCGGAAGGGACTATTTTTATCCCGGTGAAACAAAACGCACACATTTAATATCCATGTACCTAGAAATATATTCTAAGAAGGAATAGTCAAAGTATATCGCGCTGTTCTTGAGATGACGACGTTCAAGGTTTAGGTTATTTGTAGTAACCGTGGCCATTTTGATAATCCGATTGACCTAATTTTATCTTCTGAAATGTATTCTTTATTATAGAATCAGCCATATAAAAATTGGAAAGAAAATGAAACAGCGGTTTCAGAGAAAGTGATGTTAACGCAGATGCCCATACCGACGGTAAACGCATGTAGCAAAATAGTAGCGACATGTACCAAGTATGCTCACATACACCCTGTTTCATTACACGTTTGTTCATATGACTACTAACGGACTGGAGTCGGTGGGAGCCGATAAAGACTGGAGTCGATCTGGAAGCATTATGGGTGTCAATCCATAAACGAATTCACCTTGGATTCATATTCAACAAGCATGTGCACTAACTAGGGCCAAATATCCGTACGAGGTATGTATTGTTAATGAACTAGTTTGATCTAGAAAATTAGATGACACGGCTAGTTTTGTTGAATACATTATTAATAGTAATGCATGTGATAATGTAAGGCTCTTCCGAATTCTTTATTTGGGTGATATTGAACTCTTTGTTGGAATGCTATATGAACAACTGTCAGCAATATAATCTCCATTTAGATTAATATTGATGTTTAAGAAACCAAAATCAGCCTAGTCGCTTAGTCGCCGAGTTTCCGGGCCAAACATTTGCATTAACTATCATTAACCGGAATTTAACATGCCGCTTAACTGAATGCATATAAAGAACATTATGAAAGTTTTCATTTGTATTTAGTTCGACACTAGTCACTCTTCAAGATCGCCTACAGTCCCTTTAATACATGTACTTACAAAACCTGGACGATGCTGTTAAATATGTCTCCAGATTCAGTAGAATACTTGACCAAACTTGGTATCAATATTAGACTGGGCTCGATATAAACCAATCCATTTACCTTTGGCAATCTAAAATGAAAACATGGATTTGATGTGTACACTTTCGACATGAATCCTTTTACCTATTTCCAAAATGGTGTGACATTGTTTTCTCCCTTTCCGACTAAGTTTCTGCTTCCCAGTTTACGTTATATGTTAACAAGAGAGTCTCGTGGTCAGGATCTATAACACACGTTATGTACAAACGTGTTGTATCCATCTGTTATTCATTTGAGAAAGTTGGATGTTTTTACCCCAGCCAGTGAAACAGTTGATCATGTCTTCATTGTCTGCGCCTGCATCTTGGAAGCAGTCAGCCCAATAAATATGATACTACTTCTGGACATGCAAGTAGATAAATCTGTTAATACATTTCAACATTAAATGAGCGTTTTTAAACAGACTTGCTTTTAAACTGGGGATAACTACTCTGTTTTACGACTCTATCTTTTCCTTTCTTCTGTATCAGTTTTGCTCTATATGAGGGCCATTCAAATATTACGCGGATATTATTATTTGAAAAGCCGTCGTATATTGTGTGTACTTATTTAGCGTTTTACACTCCCAGTGTATTTGTCATTGTATTGTATTACACTCAGCCAAATGCATTCGCAATCTCAAAATGTTAACTGAGAAGGGTTTAATCTTATGTTGGTAAAACTTGTTACCCATTTGCCATTATACTATTTACATAGTAAATATGATACTATTATACTGCAAATAAAATATTGTCACTAAAATATGTTTAGATCGAATTATTAACTTAAATGAAAGTCAAGTCAAAATCACCGTTATGATTTGGATTGATAAATAATAAATACAACATTATAAAGGCCCCTATATTGCTAAAAGCAGTAAACATCGAACAGGAAAAGTACCATTCAAGGTAAGACATCACAAACACAAAAGGGCTACAGCCTTGGAACGGTCAGTGGCAAAAAATGCTGCTGGGGGTTTAAACCAGGTTCTAGGGTGCACCCAACCTCACACTTTACCCAAGTGCCATCACAAAAGAAATGGGACAGTGTAAATAAAGATATCCCCGCCAGGTTATAATCTCTAGCAAACAAGGCAGCATTAATAGGCAATATAAGTAAAACAAATAAATGAAAGTAAGTACTCAGTGACTTGGCAGAAGCCAGAGCTTATACGTATTTAGGTAGACGTCACTCACGGTAACTCAAGGTAACTCAAGGGCACGACAAGACATGATTGAAGACAATTTGAAACGTTACCTTTCCACTCAGTATTAAGGTTGACGCCATCGTCAGATCCACAATCTGTCAGGTCATTGTACAAGCAAAGCGGAAAGCATATTGTTGAACTGTAAATGAGTCAACTATTGAACATGATTTCCCTGATAACCTCTTTCGATAGATTTCCTAG